>JAHWFP010055481.1:0-11471 GCA_023313725.1 Lithobius niger | reverse complement strand
AGTTCGTCCACTTCCTATGTTGAGGCGCACATCTCTATCATGCACTATCAACAGCTATCTCTATTATATAATCTAAAAACAGTAACCATCAGAATTGCCCGTTACAAATGTGTTAGCTTTTAAGCTTATTTTACGTTTTAGGCATAATTGTCAGCGTTTAGGCCTAATTTACAACTTTAATTTCGTAAGTAGCAACTAACGGAGATTTGGATTGTACACAGTAAGCCTATTCATTTTTGCAACACGGTATGCCTCCCCGCACACAGTTACAGTGTTACAACGTAATGCGCAACGTAGTCTAATATAGATCAGTGGTAGTAGGAAAGGGACAGGAGAAACGCTGCAGCGACTCGTAGCAACTATTGACGTTGCCATGGTAACGTGATTTTAGATCAAATTTTCATTTTTTAGGCCTAATTTTTTTAACGGCAGTTTTGGTTTCGTAAGTAGCAGATAGGCCTAATGGAGAATTTGGTTCGATCGTTAGCCCATTCATTCATGCAACAATGCGACAAGACTCTTTTAAACGAAGCTAAATTGTTTTTGTTTTTACGGCTGCGTTAACACAAATCTTTAGGATTTCAATTCGACGATGAAATGTTATTATTTAATTTAGTTACGTCGAAGAAGTCTATTAGCTATAAGGAGGCAACGATGTTATAGTTTGCCATGTTATTTAACTAACTTTTGACACTGAATCGAACGTTGTAAACAGTGGTCGTCAATTTCTGGTACCGTTGCGAAGCTGAAAAAAGCGACGGACGGACGGACGGACGGACAAAGTCGTTGCAATAGTCTTCTCAGCCGGTACGGCTGTACAGTAGACTAAAACGGAGTGCCGAAAAACCTAATTGGAGTGCAGTCGGGCGACGTATGTTGAAATGTTGGCGACTTCAATATTAGGTTTAAGAAGCTAGTTAACAAAGTCGCCACCGGACTCCGCCACAACTTGCTTTTTCCGATAAAGCTTTACAGTTTTATCAGACAATTTTGCTCTACAGCAATGCTATATCCATGATAACGAATATATAGTGAAAGAAACCGGCTTATTGTAACCACTCAACAGGGCACAAACATTATGGACTGTGAGCTCAGCTTCGAAACCTCGCTTCTGTAGGTCAGGGAAGTTGCTGGTGGTTTTTGACCTTTTTCTTGTTTTTTTTTTCTTTCTGGAAAAACCTTAGGACTTGGGCACAGTAACTGGACAATACCTGGGTTCCCAACCTACAATGCTAACGAACCACTGACTAAAGAGGATACTAGGCTTGGCAGAAAGATATCTCCCAAGAAGAAGAACAACAACAATAACAACTCTAAATAAACACAGATACAAACCTATTTCCATTACCTTTTCGACTTAATGTTATACTGCTTGCCATGGGTGGTAGGGCTTCGGCCTTGGCACTCTCATAGGTCGACGATTGAATTCCCACTAAGCCTGTCGTACTACACGTACCGTAAATCCTTTATTTGTAGCCTGGGCTATAATGGTTAAAAATCAAGCCATTTTCACAATTAGAGACCTGGCTACAATTAGAGACCTGGCTACAATTAGAGACCTGGCTACAATTAGAGACCTGGCTACAACTAGAGACCAGCTACTACTACACAATTCAGAAAGGAAATCTGCGGTATCAATACATGTAAAACATGTGTCTGACATTAAAAACCGTAAATATTATTACATGAATGTTTTTCCATAACTCTTTAATTTGGATACGGAATCTGTTTATGTGACGGACATGCACTTTTATAGAATTTTTTTCAAAAGCAAGTCATTTTGACCCAGCTACAACTAGAGACCCGGCTACTACTAATTCATGACTGGGGAAAACCTGGCTACAATTAGAGACCGGCTGTAATTGAGGACCTGGCCACAAATGGGGGATTTAAGGTAAGTCTAAAATACAATCGAAATAGATGTGCAGCTATTTTTATTTATCATTGATCGAGTACATTTGGCTTTCCGTTTAGGTACAACATCAACCTTTTTCGCTGTTGCATTTAACGCTTAAAAACTTGGCGTCAAACCTTGCATGGGTAGCATTTTCGCGGTGCTTAAAATTGTAAAAAATATGTCATCACTGAAACATTCCACGAATGTATTACTGGTCACCGGTAATAGTAATGAGCTCACCTACCAGATCTACAACCGATTACATCAAAACCGGTCATGTGTGACGACACAAGTGACGTCATGTGTCAGTAGTTTTGGAACGTACTTGGTGGATGCACCGATAACAAAATGGCGGCCAATGTCACAAGTGAAGCATTTTGGTGCTCACCATGATGCAATCACCATCACATATGTGTTGTCCATGGCATTGCCAAGTAGATTTACGTTAAATATCACCCAATAAGTACAGATTTGTTCTTGCTTATGCAACTTGTTGTTCGATGAAATACATTGAACACCGCAAAGCCTACACTTTGCAGTGCTCTTTGATATGTGCAGCGACGAAGCACTCATTCGATAGCTGTCAACACAACACAGTTGGCCGAGCGCCAGTTGCTTTGCAGGGAGTGTGCCCTACTGCTTAACAGTTGGAACCGTTTTATGCACATGGCCCATTACCATTGAGTAGTACCTTGGCGGTAGTCCATTGTACACACGTGCTTAAATGCAAGGAGTCTGGCGCTACATCTTCAGTTGGTGTTGAGGAGGACTTTGACGAGAACTCGAGGAAAAATCTCAAGCCTATGACGAACCGTTCTCGAGTTATGTCCAGGCAATTTGTGGATTTTACTCCCGCTTGTGGCTGGAAGCAACTGAATTCGAAAAGATTCGGCACATTATGGCCAGCATGCACTCAGACTATAAACATTATCTCTGGAGTTCCAAGTTTGAGTCCATACGAAGATTGGTGAGTGAAAGGGTGTAGGTATGTTCCTGCTACAACAGTGAACTTACCGGCCGCGTCCCGACCCATCTCTGTCTGTAGAACCTCGACTTTCATGGTGAGACTACGCTACAGCCACCACTGAGAGCAGAGCTCAGCAGGTACGCAAACCAACGCGAAATTCGGGGGTACTTTGTGCTGTTCAGTCAACCAGCACGGGGATGACACCTACATTCGCAGGAAGGGTGCAATCCGCGAGAATGGCCGCAATCGACCCAAGAGGTTACCGACCCATGAAGTACTTAACCCCGAGTAATACCAGTAAAGCAACTTATGGTAAAAAAAAAACACCATGAATAGGCAGAAAGCTCATATTGCAAAGAAGACAGAACGGCAGCAGCCAAAAGAGGAAAGGAAACCCTTTGACGGCAATTGTTGGTTTGTCAAGAGTAGAGATGTAGATCAAATCAGTGTCCCAAAAAGCCAAAAAAGGCAAGAGAAGGTAGTTAACCAGGTTAAACCAAGTTGCGACCAAGGAATGTGTAGATTGGCTTGCTAAAGCAGGGCTATGGCAAGCTATGCTAAACCATGTTTTTGCACTAAATATTCAGCTTTTAGTGGCCCAAATGAGGAAAATAATCTTGTCACTGTACCTTTAATTAACGCTAAAGTGGTGGGAGATTTAATTGATACCAGATACATTTCCACAATAATTTCCAGTGCTACTGCTCACACTTTGAAGGGCGTACAGTGGCACAGGAATTGCTGGATTTCCTTCATCTTGGCAGCTGAAAATATTCAACGTAACGGATACATGCGGGCAATATTCAGGTGGCCTGGTGGTTACTCTGTTGAGAAGATGTTTCTTATCCTTGAGAATGCTGCAAACAGTGTAATTCTAGGCAGAGATTTCCCCTTTCTAACATTCTGGCCTCACACCAGACATCCAAAAAGGTAGGCTCGGACTGGCCATGCTGCCGTTGTGCCATGGCACATGCGCCCTTCGGTTGCCACACTTTTGGTGCCCCTTGGGTATCCTTCTTTTTTCCACTCCCAGGTAAGAAAAATATAATGCTTTTTTGCTGGTGAGCTTACCTTTCACAAATGCCCTTCTCTCTCTCTTTTCCCTCTCCTTACGTGCAATTCCAATGCCTGTGTTAAAGCCCTTCCTCACCCCTTTTCCTAAAAAAAGACCCATGCCACCAAAGAAAAAAGTTCATGAAAAAAAGCCATTCCTTGAAATATAACATGAGCATTGAAGAATGCACTTTGATGGTAGTAGAATATCAAAATAAGCAAAGATTCCTGGGTCTACCCCATACAATGTTTGGGGAGCTTAGGATACTCTTCAGACCCATCCGACTTGAGTTCCTGGCAATATGCATGGCGCCCCTGCCCATCATTTTTCAAAATAGCACAGGCACCCTTTGCTACCCAGTCCGACTCTGCTAAATGGTGCTAACGTGTGGGTTTAGATCAGGGATGGCGAACTTTTCTTTACATAAGTGCCAATAAAACAAAAAAATAGCTTACAAAACATACAGTACGTGCCACATCAGTGCGATTCTGCTCTTGCTTCTCAGATGGTAATTTTTCGATGCGCGGTGCAATGTACATTTCGATGCATGGTTCGCTGTTGTCTTCCAGGATTCAATTGCATGTGTTTGAATATTCATAGTGTTTATGTGTGAGTCTACTTGTTTGCAATAGTAGCCGGATTCAGATGTCGCTCATAATGCAAACGTCAAATTTTTCATGGCGGTAAAGTAGCAAACAAGTTCGTTCCAACAATGAAAGTTGATCTGCTTTTGGTAGTATCTTCTTTTCAGCTGTTATTGTGTTATAGATCCGCTTCTCTCTTGTACAGTCTTTCATTATTCGTCATTCAATTGTTGAATGAGTGCCTCATGCAATCAGTTCTGGCAATGCCCGAGAGTGTCGTATTTCACTGAAGCCACACGTCACATCAGCAATGGACTGTTCCCATTTTTTGTTAATAAATTGTTCGTGATGACCAGGAGTGGTTAACGCTCGTTAAACCCTTTAACCCTTTAATTGTTCGTGATGTTTGTGGGCCCATTGTTCGTAAACAGAAAAAGAGAAGGGAAGGGAAAAAAGTCAAGGTTTGGTTTGGTCTATTTATTGTGAGCAATACGACCCAGTACGTCATCAGCTCAATATTAACTTAACTTCTAACTACTAAAAGTATACAGCAACAACAACAACGAAACAGGTACCACTACAGACCAACAGCCTCAACCTGGTGCCTGGATGGCCGCCGGGCCAAGTCAAGGCTGCCGTGCTGCAACAATATATACGCCTGTTTATTTTGTTAGGGAAAAATATGTCATCGTGCACTAAATTTTCGAAAGGCTTGCGTGCCACTAGAAAAGCCTCTGCGTGCCACCCTTGGCACGCGTGCCATAGTTTCGCCATCCAGGGTTTAGATGAACAAGAAACCATCCCTTTCGCAAGGATTGGAAAGACTAAAACTGACCAACTCATTCAACTGGATGTGGCGGTGGAATGTGAGCGGCATGCTAAGGATTGCTCCATATTGGAGGAGAAACTCCTGCAGACCCACTGTTCTAACGCACAATGCAAACTTCTGAGAAGGGGTTTATATAAATTCAAACATGTGTTGAGATCTAAACGAGGCAGTACACATCTCTACAAACACAATATACGGGTCGAGCCAGGCACACGCCCAATACGGTTGCCACATCGACCTGTTAGCAAGGAACAAGTGTGATCCTTGAATCCCAGATGCAGGAATGGGTCAGGGAAGACGTCACTGAGAGGTCTGTGCCCCCATTGGTACCTGTTCCTGTGCCTGCCTTGAAAATGGGTGCGGCGGCACCCAAAATATTCTGTCTTGACTATCATCTTGTCAACTCCAAGACCATAAAAGAGCCAAACAGCAACACCAGCCTAGTATTTACCATGCTAGGCAAGGTGAAGTGGTTTACAATCCTCGACATGAAGTCAGGCTTTCTGCATATTAGGATGGGAACCGAGAGCAAGAAATACATCTGTTTCTATTGTCTTATAAGGTTGCAGCTGTTCAAAAAATGTCATATTGGGCTATGCAATAGACTAGCAACTTTTTACAATGCTGATGGACATGACATTGGGTGATGCCCTTTGTAGCAATATTACAATGATTTATATTGATGATTTATTCACGGGAGTACCAAAGTCACTTAAACCGCCGCTCGTGGTTTTTAAAGGTGGTCGCAGGGTTTTTTTTCGAATAGCGCCGCTCACAGAATATTTCAGACGTAGTGGATAGACTGTTAAAGCATTCCTAACAGTAAATCTGAATAATGTACATTTTTGTGCCAAGGAGATATCCTACTTGGGCACATAGTCCGTTCCTGAGAGTTTTCACCAGAGCCCCAAAGGTTAAAGTGATGCAGGGTTATCCTGAACCAGGAACATAAAGAGCTTGCATAGATTTCTTGGTATGAGGGGCTTTTACATAGCCTTCAATAAAGATTTCCATGTCATAGGAGCCCCTCCGTATGAACTCCTGAATGGAAATACACCTGAGCTGTGGCAAAAAACCATAGTAGGATGCTGTACAGCAACTAAAAGTTAGTCTAGCAAACTTTGTTTTGGCACTTCCTGATGTGGATAAGTGCTTTGACATTCCTTCAGATACCTAATTTCTGGTTATAGAGATTGAATTTCCCAGGATGTCGAAGGACGTAGCCTTGTACCAATTGCATTAGTAGGCAGGAAGCTAACTCAATGCAAGAAAAAGTTCAGTATTGGAGCTTGAAATGGGTGCTGTGACATTTGCCGTTCGTAGGTTTACGTTGAAAACACATGTTTTCTCCTTGAAATTGACCAAGTTTTCTGAAGTTTTTAAAACAACCTTCAGGGAGATTGAACAGGTTGATACTAGACCATCAAGGAATGGAGTTTGAAATCCATTACAATACAAGAGGCGAGATTTGAACTAAGCGGCAGATGCAATCTCTTGAGGTCTAGTACGCTACTAGCTTTCAAGCCACGGTTACGGAAGTTTAAAGATTTCCACACTGAGGTTAAGTGAAAACCCATGCTAAGCCAAGATTCATGAAGGCTCGACCTGTCTCGCCATGAGAAGCATGGTCAAAGCAGAGATAGCACTCTTGGTACGTGAAGGGATTCTGAAACTCATGAACTGTTGTGCTTGGGCAATGCCAGCAGTTTTGGTACACACACCAACTGGTAACATGACAATTTTCAAAGACTAACCCTGAAATTGTTATTGAATTTTTTCTCATACCACAAGCTCAGGATTTATTCAGTGAATTACCTAGTTGCGATACATTTTTGTTGATCAACTTGTCAGATAAATTTGTTCAAATGAAATTAGAATCACCATCCGAGTCTCTCCTTATCATTAATACATGTCCAGGCCTGTTTGAATGCCAATGCATCCCATTAGGCCTGGGAGCACTCCCGGTGTTTCGAGAATGCCATTTTACAACCATGTACTGGTTGTTCGGAAGGTGCTGAGCTTGATAAAACGTTTTCGAGGCCTTTCAGGAAGAGGATTTGAGACAGAAGAAAACCAACTGTAAGCTAAATAAATCCTAACTGAAGTTTCTAGGCTTTCGCATCGACTAAAATGGTACACACAATCTTCCTGAAGTGTTAGACGCAGTTAACAAAAGTCCGGAATCCAGAGTCGAACTCAAATCATTTTTGGGATTCCTACAGCAATACTCAATATTCCTATCTTCTTAGCTTCGATTTTGGCACCACTTAGCAAAATTGTTTTAAGTCCAAAAGTTCCTTGAACCATTGAGTGTTCAAACGTGGATAAACAAGCTAAAGCAGCATTTCGGTAGTCAAATGGTTTAGATCTTTATAGCCCTAAGTTGCCTCTGAAACAACCTGTGATGCCTCCCTTTTTTCCCCAGACATCAGCATGTTTTTTTGGCATGTTTTGACATCTGGTGAGGACCGTCCGATAACGTTTGCCTCTAAGTGTTTATCAAAAGCGGAAATGGCATGTACCCAATTCAATAGAGAGGCATTCGTGATCGTATTCGGGGGTCAAAAGATTTCATCAATATCTGTATGGGCAGAAATTCACCCTCCAAACGGATCAGAAAGTTTTGCTCTGGATTTTTGGCAATGAGAAAGCCAGTCCTGTAATGGCGGCATCACGTGTTCAACGGTCAAACCTATTCTTGAACATCAGTTAAGATTTACAACACATATTAGGCAAAAAAAACCTTACAGCAGATAGTCTTTCACGTCTGTTGCTGGAATGTGAACTGGTAAACCAGATCCTGTAACTGTAATGCATACTAATCAAGTGTTGTCAGCGCCAATTTGAAGCAGCCAGCTTGAAAAGCTAACCTGGAGCGATACAGTTTTGTCCCAAGTTTTCGGTACATACAAGCAGGAGGACTTGGTAAAATTGACAGCGACAAACTTAAGCCTGATTTTCAGAGGAAGAATGAAATATCCATGGTAAGACTCCACTTTTGGGGTTACAAGTTGTTATTCCTACTCCTTTGTGCATAAACAAATCTTAACAGGGCTTCATGTTGGGCACGTGGGGATCGTGCGTATTAAAGCACAGCTACGTCTACAGTATGGTGCCCTAAAATAGATGACGACTTGGAATGTATTATAAAAACTTGTACGGTACTCTATGTCAAACCGTTAAATAACATAGTTGACCACCGTAGTTTATCATAAGCATTCCTGTGAATAGTCTGTAAAACCCTGAAACAGGGTCCGTGTTGGTTTTGTGGGGCCATTGGATGGTAGAATGTTTATGACAATTATTGACGCCTATTTGAAATACCCTTTTGTATTCGATATGAAAACCACAGGGTGTTTATAAGTTATTGGTTTCCCATAATGGACCACAATTATGTCTACTGAATTTAAAGGTTGCACGCAAGATTGTGTAACACGTCACATGTTTAGCGCCCCATGATTCCCTACCAGTAATGGTGATGCAGAATCGCAGGTAAAAAATTTTAAATAGACTTACTTACAAATGCGAAAGAGCATCTGGTGTTCCACATGAAACTACCCTACAACGCTATCTATTTATCACTTGTACTACCCCTCACATCACCACAAATGAAGCACTGTCTAAAGTGCTGTTTGGAAGAAATATGAGAACTCACCCAGACTTACTGTTGTTGGATAACAGAAGCTTGGCAGAAGAAATGCAAAGATGCAAAGTCCAGCACTCCTTAATTCATGGCGAAGTAGTTGATTACTTGGACAACTAGGATTGGTGTCATAAATTTCGTTTACGGTCTCGTCCTTGGAGTTGGAGCACGCGTAAATTCATAAGCTTGGAAGCTAACAATATCAAATTTTGACTAGCGATATGCAAATTTTGCCTAGGTACGCTGATCAACTACGTCTGGCGACTCCGGTGGCGAGTCGAGGAATATCCGACTCTCGACCAGTCATATCGCATGGCTCCATAATAAATCCAACAACACCGTCTAGAAATAAGAGATCTAGACTTCCTACATATATGTCTCTGAATTTTCCAAACACTCGTCCTGCGACGCTTAATATAATGTTTGAGAAGCCTATGAGCCCACTCAAAAGCTGAGGTGGCTCGCGTCACTCACGTCGCTCCAGTACTGTTTGTCCTGTTCTACCGGCTAGTTTTACGACTAACCCAATTAACCATTACTTTGGTGCGTCGGCAAGTCTGCCTAAACTTGAAAGGCAGACTCTTCACCCAATGGGGGCCTGGAGTTCTCCTAAACTTTGTAGGGATAACGCTGGTAAAAGGCCAGTCCTATTGGTGCACAAAGCGCGACATGACGATGCCTGCGTGTCTTAATCTGTAATAACTAGATTAATGCATTAACTGTGTAACCAACATGTTATTTTCTTCTTCTGTCCTCTGTCTTTTTCTTTTCAGGTATTTCAACTTTCCATTCCTCCAACCTGAAGATCTGGAGTTAGAAGTTTATTCTGGACCTAGCAAAATCTCCGGTATTTTGCATTAATTTATTTTGTGTAGTGTATACGAATTTGATTTAATTTTCGGGGAATAATTTTTCTCTTGGTCACTATAAAATTCAGTTAAAAAACGATTAAAAACACTTGACTGTGCGTGGTGAAGGACAGTCCTCCATCATGGTTTGCACAAAGAGACCACTGATCTTTATAAATTATTCTCTGGTAATTCTGTACTGTGAATAATCTGTAAAGGTCAGTGGTCTCTTTGTGCAATCCAAGATGCAGACTGTCCTTCACCACACACAATCACGTGTTTTTAATAGTTTTTTTTAACTGAATTTTATTGTAACCAACAGAAAAATTAATTCCCGAAAATTAAATCAAATTAGTATATTAATGTACTTGTGGTCTGCCAACACCTTTCAGGAGGGTTTTAATCACTAATCTTACATACCATAAATTAATTGAAGTTGCATTGCAGCAATACGAGCGAATATTTTTTTTTGAGAATTTAAACGACGTGTTTACAAGCGCTATTTCCCATTGATGTTTTTTTTTAAACTAAGAATTCTGTGGGAAGTGTGCGTCAATGTTTATGCAGTTTAATGATGTGCAGTGCGAAGCGTTGCAAGGGCACTACTCATCACTACTCTGGCAATTTAGCCCCCCCCCCAACACTTAATATACAGGATAGCCCCTAAAAAAAAGGACGAGCTGAATTTTTTTTTTTATTCTTGTTATGGTGAAAATGGGGACCACTCTTTTTCGTACTCCAGTCAAGTCCATTTTGGGGCAGTGCCCATTGTTATTGATTAATAATATATTATGTATTTGTTAACCTTCGACTAATTGTTGTTGTGCTTTATAAATTTGCTATTCCTGCAACCGCAATCATGTAATGCCATCTTTTTGGCGCTTTGATTTTGTTTATAAAAGTTAAAGTTAAAGTTAAAGCGGTCCCTATTTTCACGTAAAAAAAAAGGTGACTTCATGGCTTTCTTTTTGCCCTTTCTCCTCGCTGCGACCAGCATTTTTTAGGGCAGGAACGCAAAATCGGGAATGTTTTTCTGTTCTTCAAAAAGGGCATTCTTTTCCAAAAAGGGCAGGGGCAATACCCGCCCCCCGTGCACGGCACTGGTTAGAAGTCATCATCTCTGTTCGGTTACGAATGAGTCTGTCTGTACGTGGTGCTATTTAGTGATACCTTGTCGTGAACTGCGGCAAAGCGGGAGTAAATCTCCGAATCAACACGGGGTGGCGCTACTGACCAGCTGGACAGACTGGGGAAACGAGCAAACGCCGTGCCGTTCACTCTCTCTCTCTCTCTCTCCGCCTTTCACTCCCTCATTCGCTTGCATTGATTGAAAGGATGGGAGCGGAGAAAATGTGGTTGTTGTTGTTTACTGCATCCGTCGGTCGGTCGGAGTAAACAACAACAAGTAGAGAGGGAAAAAAAAAGAAAAAAAGAAAAGAAAACTGCAGCCTCGAAAATCATAACGAGGACGTCTGGCTGAAGCGAACAACAGCAACGGTCGCGTAAACAAACACATTGCTTCTTTTCTCTCTCAGCCAGCAAACCAATATTTAAGTTAGAGGACGACATTCTTCGAGCATGCATTGGAAGTGAAAATCAAAAGTCGTTGCTGTAAGTTTATCGTTTTTCTTTTGGTTTTTTTTTTTTTT
>JAHWFP010055480.1:0-12379 GCA_023313725.1 Lithobius niger | reverse complement strand
CTAATACTGACAACAAGGGAAGGATCCTTGAGGAGTGGATGCGGAGGGGGTCCGTTTGCATCCTGAACGATGGAGCCATGACACACTGTAACTTGGCAACGGGCAATTGGTCAGCGGTGGACTTAGCCTTTTGCTTGCTGGCCATCCCAGTTCACTTCGCTTGGGGTGTCACTGCCGATCTGCATGGAAGCGATCACCTCCCCATTGTGTTGTCCACAACACAAGGGGGTTCTGTGGCTTCCAGGCCAGCCCGGTGGGCGCTTAAGCGTGCTGAATGGTCAGCCTTTGCTGAGGCTGCTGCGTTTCAGCGTGCGGTTGAGGACTTTTCTGATGTGGATGAACTTTCCACTCATTTCACTGATGTGGTCCTTGCTGCTGCTCATGCTACTATCCTGCGTACGTCCACACAGCCGCGGCGGGTTCCTGTTCCGTGGTGGACGCCTGCTTGCGGGCAGGCCGTTCAGGCCCGCCGGCGAGCGTTGCGTGCATTCACAGTCAGCCCGACTACTGGCAACTTTGTAGCGTTTAAGCGCTGTCGTGCCCGTGCCAGGTATGTCATCCGTGAGGCTAGACGTGCTTCGTGGGCAGCTTATGTTTCGTCGATCACGCGCTCCACGCCTTCTCAGCAGGTGTGGCGGAAGGTGCGCCAGATCTCAGGGAGGAGCGTGCCTTCCCCGGTTTCACAGCTGAAGGTGGCGAATACCGTGATCTCTTCTGTGCCAGATATCGCCAATTGTCTTGCGTCTGCATTTGCGCGGGTCTCGAGTGATGACCATTATGATCCTGGTTTCCTCGGGATTAAGCGTAGAGAAGAGGCTCGCTTTCTTGACTTTCGCTCCGATGGGCTAGAGGAGTACAATTTACCATTTACCTGGCAGGAATTTGTTTCAGCTTTGTCCAAGTCGCATGACTCCACCCCGGGGCCTGATGATGTTCACTATCAACTGTTGAAACATCTGACCCTTGCCTCCCAGCAGTTCTTGCTGGGGATGTTCAACCGTGTGTGGGCAGAGGGCTCTATTCCAGCAGCGTGGAAGACAGCAGTGGTCATCCCGATTGTAAAACCGGGCAAAGACCCTACTTCTCCTTTCAGTTATCGCCCAATCGCTATGACTAGCTGTGTCTGTAAACTTATGGAACGGATGGTCAGTGAGCGGTTGGTGTGGGTGTTGGAATCACGGGGATTCTTATCTGTGTCCCAGTGTGGCTTTCGACGGTTTCGGTCAACTATCGATCATCTAGTTGCCCTTGAATCAGATGTGAGGGAGGCTTTTCGCCTGCGTCATCATCTGGTTCAGGTTTTCTTTGACTTGGAGAAGGCGTATGATACGACGTGGCGTTATGGGATTCTCTGTAATCTCTATAACTATGGCTTGAGGGGACAGATGCCACTGTTGCTTTCTGCTTACCTCTCAGGCCGTTCTTTTCGCGTTCGTGTCGGGGCGACTCTTTCCCGCCCGTTTGTCTTGGAGAATGGTGTGCCTCAAGGAGGTGTTCTTAGTGTCGTCTTGTTTGCTATAGGGATCAACCCCATTGCTCAGCAAGCTGCTGTTCCCCAGTCATTGTTTGTCGATGACTTCGGCCTGCGCTTTCGGGTAGCTCGCATGCAGACCTGCGAGCGGCAGCTACAGCTGGCAATTAACAAAGTCCAGACCTGGGCGGTAAGTAATGGTTTCCGGTTTTCTCCGGACAAGACTGTGTGCATCTACTTTTGCCGCCAACGAACACTGCACCCGGATCCTTGCCTGTACTTGGGACAGGCACAAATTCCTGTTGTCCCACAGGCACGTTTCCTGGGTCTGGTGTTCGATTCCAGGTTGTCTTGGCTGCCACACTTACGTCAGCTTAAAGACAAGGCTTTGCGGGCGCTTAACATCTTGCGGGTCCTGTCGGGCACTTCATGGGGTGCCGATCGCGCTGCCATGTTGCGCCTCTACCGAGCCCTTGTCCGCAGCAAACTTGAATATGCGTGTATGGTCTATGATTCGGCTAGTGACTCCACTCTCCGGATGTTGGACACTGTGCATCACAGTGGCCTGCGTGTGGCGACTGGGGCTTTTCGAACTTCTCCAGTGGTCAGCCTCTATGCTGAGGCCTCGGAGCCACCTTTGGCCATTCGTCGGCGACAGCTTGCCATTCAGTATGCTGTGCGTTTGCGTGCTGTGCAATCCAGTCCTGCTTGGTCCATGGTCTTTGGGCCAGACTTGCGAGTCGGTAGACGCAGGGTGGGTAAGGGTGATTTCCGCGATAGGCTCCAGCAGTCCTGTCAGGAGATAGCCTTTGAAATGCCCTGCGTCTTGAGGCTTGGGAGAATGCCAGTTGCCCCTTGGCTTGTCCCAGGTGGCAGTTTCATTTTTGCTCTGGCGTCCCTCCCGAAGGGTTCCACTCTACCAGCAAGGTACTTACAGGCGTTCCGGCGGCTGAGTTCTCAGTCCGCCGGTTATCAGCGCCTGTTTACTGATGGGTCGAAGTCCGACGTTGGCATGGCGTGTGCTTGTGTGTGTAAGGGTGTAACGGTTGCCCATCGCCTTCCATCAGGCTATTCTGTGTTCTCTGCAGAGCTTTTGGCTCTTGGTTTGGCGGTGGAATGGATCCTTGACCTTCAGGGCAAGCATTTCATTGTCTTTAGTGATTCCATGAGTGCCCTGGAGTCCTTGGCGAATTACAATCCTCGGAACCCCTTGACACAACGTGTCCAAGCTTTGCTTTCCCGCTTGCCTGGCCAGCGGAAAACCGTGCTTTTCTGCTGGATCCCGGGCCATGTTGGGATAGCAGGGAATGAACAAGCTGATTCTGCTGCGAAAGGGGCCCTTTCTGGCCCTCTCGGTAGGGATCTCAGCCTTGTTCCCTCAGATGCCTTTCCAACTCTGCGTCTGAGGTTACACGCTTTTTGGCAAACCTTGTGGGACAGACAGGACGGTAATAAGTTACGGGCCATTAAAGGCACAGTCGAGGAGTGGCACTCGGCCTGTCGCCGCAGTCGCCGTGAGGAGGTTGTGTTGGCCCGTTTGCGAATTGGTCACACCCGACTTACTCACTGTTTCCTTTTGCGGGGGGTTGATCCTCCTGAATGTTCTTGGTGTCGACGGCCACTTACGGTCCGGCACTTACTTGTTGATTGTCGCTATCTTGATGGTGTTCGTCGTCGGTTCCATCTTCCGCATGACATTGCGTGTCAGTTGGGCGATAAGTCTGTCCTCCTGTCCGGTGTTTTTCAATTTTTGCAGGAGGTACAGATGTATGACAAGATTTAGATTAGGGGTTTGAATAACATCTCTGTAATGTGTGGTGCAGTGGCAACCTGGACCACTGCACTGTGACTGAGGTTGGCGCTAATGACCAAGTTGTCGACGTGCCATTAAGGCTCAATCCCCCCCCCCCTACTCTATTTTCAGCCTGAAATTAAACTAGCCTAAACGAAACTAGTTTGTATTTAATTATTATTTAGTTTAGCTTAGTTGTAATTTAGTTTACTTTAGATGGGCTTAAAAATGAGCAAAAAATACCAGTTGGAACACGTGGCGCCCTCTGAAAACTCAGATGGAACTAATGGAATGGATCTCGGACGTTTCAATAGTGACTTTTTAGAGTTACTAATTCTCCTCCCAAACCCTATAAATTCTTGATGAAATGCAGGGTTGCTAAAGAACGTGATGACGAACTGTGAGCAACAATTACAATTAGCTTGCGTCAAAATAATCAGAGCATCTATTTTGTGATGCTCAGGTTATTGAATAAACTATGTGACGCAAGAGTCGACGCCAGTTGAGTGAGCGAAGTGAATGACATGGCTAGTCTTTGTGGAAAACAGTGATTCCCTTTTAAAGGATCATCCCTAACTAGTCATAAAATCGTGCAGTTCGGTTTATTTTGCATTAGGGAAGATGGTTACTGGTTACCTTGTTACCTTGAAATATGGTTACTTCAAAGGACTCGTATAACAGTCCCATATTACCGCCCTTGCCTTATTCCTAGGCAGTTTCAAAACCATAGAATATGTAGACGAAAAATAATGAAACTGGTAACTTTCAACTAACGTTATTTACAAAATTCGGTTCTGTGGCTTCTGTATAGCGCTGAAGTCGAATGTTTAAATGACTGGTAACTCTGCACATAGTACGGTAATCGGTTTTTATTTTCTTTGCAGCAAGAAAGCCCCAAGAAAAACTGTTTATCTCCAGCAACAAAAAGACTGACATAAAATAGTATGACAACTATGATCATTACTAGATGAACTTGTTACCTAAGTGAAAATCCGCAATTAAAAAATCAATTTGCAGTGAAGTGATGCCAAGTTGTTGAGATGGATGATAAAATCCTTCTTAATGGGGCTGCGAGAAATGGTTCCTTAAAACCCGAGAAGTCAAAGAAAAAGTGGTGTTACACTCGACGCCAGTGGACAGTTTTCATCATTATTGGCGTCATTAACATCTTTGCAGCAATGGTGTATTCGCTTCAGGGACCATTCTTCCCACAAGAGGTAAACTTCCTTTTGTACTAGTAGATTTACAAAGTGGATTTTAAGAAAAGTAGAATTTTAAAGTCCATGTGCGTATGTTGAGTTTACATAGATTACCGAGAATTGTAGTGCTCAGAGACGTCGCTAGAATCACTTTACTGGTGAGGCAGCAATTTTAGCCGAAGGGGTGGGGGTGGAGCAAACCAATAAACTCGACTTTCGGTTCCCCCTCCCACCCAACAAAAGAAAAAAAAATAGTACTCTTGTAACTCTCTCACTCCCAACATTCTTAACTGTTTCCTACCCATTTTTTGAGAATGTTTCAAGTACAGCTATAGTGAGGCAGATTTCAGTAGTTTTAGGGTGGAACTGTTCAGTTGATGATAAAATCATGAAACTTGCAGGATTTTTCATTATTCGGCCTACGAGTACTTTAAGATAAGGAGGCTTCGAAATTTCTCTCCAGAAACAAAATGGCGGCAATTTTCAAAATGGCCGCCACTTAAAGCATTAATTGTGCTATAACGCGTAAACCACTCATCACAGAGAGAAAATTCAAAGACAAAAGACGTTGTTCACATCAAGCTCTGACCGGGCACGAAACGTCGTACACGACTGGCAGCTAAAATGGCAGCCGTTTTCAAAATGGCCGCCACTTAAATCATAAATTGTGCTATAATGCATGAACTGCCAATCACACGGAGAAAATTCAAAAATGAAATATGTTGTTCACATCAAAGTCTATCCAGACATGAAAGGTCGTACGCAACAGCAGCCAAATTGGCTGCCGTTTTCAAAATGGCCACCACTTAAAGCGTATATTGTGCTATAACGCATGAACTCCCAACCACAGAGAGAAAATTCAAAGAAGAAAGATGTTGTTCATCAAAAAAAAAAAGCTTACTACAAAAGCAGACACACCTCTGACACATATTTTAAACAACAGGAAAAGTAAGGAAAAGTAAGATTTACTTTGAACCGTTCCAAATCATACGTTACATTACTGTAAATGCCTAGTAACACCGTAATAAGAGAACGCACATATTGGTTGAATACTAGCTCGTTCCATATGATGATTACCATATTGTTAGTCATGACATGCTAAAATTCAGTTAAACAAGTTGTGCTGGGATTCAGTTCTCACACTCAGCTTCACCCTTGCACAAAACAATACATGTCATTACGTTTAATTTGCGCCTACAATGTCCAGTGCACGTTTGCTTTTTCCATGTTTTTGTGCTAGAAGCTCCATGCATGCCTTAGTAGATTCTGAAAGTGTAATCCAAAGGACCTCCCGCTCCCAGGAGTTGACATGATGGGCTGCCTCACATCTGCCTGTCTCCAACAATGGCCTGCTTGATATGCTGCTCGCGTAGCATACTGCGGAAGTACATCATGTGTTGGTGGCATTGCTTCCAGGGCACGACCATTCCTCGTGAATAGCTGTCTTCTGGAATCATTGACATCAGTGAGACTGCTTGTTCGGTCTTACATGAGGATAGTGAAGCGTTCGGACTGTTAAAAGTCTTCATGAGTAATGGCTGTGCATGGTCTTGATAAAACCGTAAGCTCAGTTGTTACTTTTGGGTAGCAGTTTTAAGTGTTCCACGCAGTTCTCTTGCGAAGGGTAGCAAACGCCGAAACAGTATCGCGCCTAGTGAATGAATGGAACCCAAACAACACAGCCATCTTCTGAGTTCCAAACTTTGTAGTAATACTACAGCGCTGGGATAATGTGCAGATTCTTCCCTGTTCCAAACTCGATCCAGAGTTTTACGCTGGAGTACTGTGAAGCAGTAGCCACACATAGTACCATCACAGCAGAATCCACTGTTTTGATAAGGATCTACTTATTTCCCAGGTTGATAGCTGCTGTCACGTGGAGGATGAGTCTGGTATCTGCCTCCTCATGGCTGCATGGCGACACATTGGCCATTGTGAAGTCAGGCTTGTTACTAAAGGCATCTTCACTACTGGTAGTGACAACAGTTCCCATTCCCTGGATTTTGAACCTAGATAGGCAAACAGTTCTTTCTTCTCATCCATTCTCAGAAATTCCTGCTATTTCTAGGGCATTGGGGTGCCGGGTGTTCCCTGCGACCCGTATCCAGATACCTGAGCCTCTTCCCTGGCGTATAGCAGCTTTGAGTGATTGTGTGATTGTGCTTTGCATTCGTCCCATTCCAACTTCACTCTGTTAGAACGCTGCAGATGATACTTCACATAGGGTACCAACATATCCTCTGAATAGTCCTTTAAGGTCTTCACTGTGTTCTTATGCTGCAACATATTGAGAATCACTGCGTCCAACAATATAACCTCAAGAGATGATGGGTCCTCTACAGATGTTGCTTCAGTCTGACTCATTGTATATGTTTCTAAGCATGCTACAACATCACTCTTGGTCCTAATTCTAAGCCTTCCAAGTTGAGAAATTGGAGACCATGACTGATTTTCCTGCTGGAAAAATTCTCCCAGGTCTCCGCCACTTGCTTCACAACCAATGTAAAATCGAGCAAAGAGATCACAAATCACTTCGGCGGGAACTCAATTGTACTTGGGACTTTCTGGTAGTGCGAGGTCTCGTGCTCATCAAGGGCAACTTTAATTTCACCATTGGCTTACGGATTAGGTCTACCCTGTCTTCAAGTCTTTTCTTTACATAACATTTGAATTGTGCATCTTTTTTTTTCTCTCTTTCCATCATAGTCTTCACCACCTGTTCGCGAGGAACTTCCTTGTGTGTAGGTGAAGAAGGTCGCCGCTCTCATCTGTGAATGGATTGTGGATTTCTTCATAAGCTGCTACACAGTTACTCACTTCAGTAGTGAAAGAGACTGGCAGCTGTGGTGTTTCTTATGGTGTCTGTGTCAGAGTTGTTAATTTTTTTCCCGAACATCTACTGGAACTCTGAAACAATCCTTGCAATTTCTGGAGCTGCGACCATCCAGCGGCATAGTGCTGATGGGTTCACTGTCAATCCAACACCTTCCCCTTCGCCCTTGATTAGTTTGTTAAACTAGTCGTGTGCCTGATGAATTACCATTTACGAAAATGATCAGTGAGAGTTACCGTTGTTGAATTCTCCTGCAAAATCTGATGTGCAACTTCCACCTTTGTAATATCTCACATATGAACAGGCAGCCACCTAACATAATGTATCCTGTCCAAAACAACGACCCAAGGGATAATTTTCGTGAGCATATCAATGTAGAGCTTGAAGTTTCGTGGTATACTGTAACCAGCTACATACTAGCTATACAAACTTCTTTGATACAGATCCATTCTCTTACTGAGTAAACGTTACATCATTCTCACCGCAGAGAGCCAGTTCACGCGTTATGGCATAATGTAGACGTTAAGTGCCGGCCATTTTGAAAACGTCCGCCATTTTGTCTGCCAGTTGCGTACGACCTTTCATGCCTGGACAGACTTTGATGTGAGCAACATCTTACGTCTTTGAATTTTCTCCATGTGATGAGCAGTTCATGCGTTATAGCACAATGCATGCTTTAAGTGGCGACCATTTTGAAAACGACCGCCATTTTGGCTGACAGCTGACATGTGTACGACCTTTCATGCTTGGACAGATTTTGATGTGAACAACATCTTTCGTCTTTGAATTTTCTTCCTGTGATAGGTAGTTCATGCGTTGTAGCACAATGAATGTTTTAAGTGGAGGCCATTTTGAAAACGGCCGCCATTTTGGTTACCAGTTGCATACGACCTCTCATGCCTGGACATATTTCATGTGAACAACATCTTTCGTCTTTGAGTTTTTTCTCTGTGGTGAACAGTTCACGCGTTTTTGCACAATGTATGCTTTAAGTAGCGGCAATTTTGAAAACGGCTGCCATTTCGTTTCTGGAGGGAAATTTTGAAGCCTCCTTATCTTAAAGTACTCGTAGCCGAACAATGACCAACCCTGCAAGTTTCATGCTTTTATCATCAACTGAACAATTATCGCTGAAATCCGTCCACTAGGTTAGAAAAATGAGTTCTGGTTTTACAACTATCACAGCTGCAACCGCGACCAGGATATACTAAGGTTGACAATAATGGAGCCGGGCAGTTGTGTCAGGTTAAGTTCTAGTAATTTTTTACCCAATGTGAATTATCCGTAGCAGCAGTGGTGGTGCGCCGTGGAAGATTCCTGACCAGCGGCGGCGCACGTGGTGTTTAATATTTGACCAGCGATGGCGACGTGGCGTAGTAGCTCACACCTGTGACGACAGGCCCGTCAGTCTAGAATGGGCGAAAATTCATCAGAAATTATGCTGCAAAAGTACACCACGGAAAGTTCATTATAAAATATTTTTTAAGTATAACTTTTCTAGTAAAGGGACCACCTTTCTGTCAGATTCCTACTATTTGGTTTTTCTGTGTTGGGGGGGGAGGTTCTGGTCAACCCTGGTAATGCTTTGTATGTGCTGTATCGACCACGTTCCAGATCTAACTTCAACGATACTGTGATGCTTCACGGGCAGATGATAAATCAAGAGAGCTTTTGTGATCCATTTAGTTTTCGGAAGCTTGACCCGCACAACTACTTAGTCAAATTAGGATGAGTAACACAAAGTCTATCAATCACCTAAAGCCAGTGTGGGCTGAGAACGGCGTAAGACTAATCGAGGCCTAATAAGGGGACAAAAGAATTATAGATGTTAGGCCGAAATAAATGAATATGACTTCACTGGTCGAGCCAAGATTAAGGCCCTATAGTTTTCACACCAGCGACAACAAATGTGGGTAGACGAGCTGCCAGCCGCAATTATATTGTTAGAATAGAAAGTGTCGGCCAGTTAGCTGAGAGCGTTTTGGAGGCCCAAGCTGCAGATGTTAAGTAGAAGGTGCCACCATGAGGTCGGTTGTTTTTTGCAGCATGAGGGGAACCCTCGTGCAACTGACGGAAACAACACAGTGTTTCAAAAATTAATCTTGCTAAGTTAAGTTAAAGTTAAGACGGGCGCCGACAAAAAATTTCTTGCGTGTATTCTCATTAATGCGCGGAGCCTAATTGCAAATATGGGGGACCTTCACGTCCTGCTTGCACTTGACATTTACGACATTTTATTTGTGGTTGAGACCTGGCTGACACATGCTATTACTGATGGAATGGTCACTGGAGGTTTTGCGTACGATATCATTCGCCGCGACAGAGGTGCTAGAGCAGGGGGTGTGGCAGTAATTTTTTAGAAAGGGATTGCCAGTGGTACTGAAGGGGTGCGCTGCTGGGGTGGAGGCGGTGTCAATACTAATTCCCTCAGCAAAATTAAATATCATTACTGGATATATACCAGACGGGAAAGATGAGACGATGATCGATAGCATGGCTTTGTATATTAACTCGGTAATAGCCCGCGATCACTCTAACATAATTGTGGGTGATTTAAATCTTTCATCTGTGAACTGGGAGACAGTTGTGGCTTCCGATAGATTACACCAGAAGTTTCTAGATTCCATCGCGGATTGTGGGTTCACCCAATTTGTAATGGAACCCACCAGAGGAGAGAAAATTCTAGATCTAATTTTAACTGATAACGATCGTACCGTCTTCGATGTTGGGGTGGGCACGAGTCTCGGACTAAGCGACCATAGCACAGTGTCTTTCAAAGTCCAACACAAAATTAGAATGACTAAAAAAAATGTAACAACCAACATTGATTTCGTGCACTTGCGCCAGCTTTTGGTTGACGTGGATTGGGAACAACATCTGGTAAACTCGACGCGGGTTGATCATACATGGTCACGCATGATTGACATCGTTGGTGAATTAGTTGCAGTCAGTAGCCATAGAAATATCAAAAAATTCCGTCAACTCCCAAAAGCCGTACGGAAGCTTTTAAATAACAAAATAAAATTATGGAACCGCTATCGAAAAAATCGTAACGCTTCAAATCTGGCAGCTTACAATACATGCAAGACTTCTTACTCAAATCTGGTAAAAGAAATACGTGCCACAAACGAAGCCAAAGTGCTTTCGGAAGGAAACTTAGCATCGCTTTTCCGCTTTTATCGTCGGCAAACTGGCAATTCTAGATCGATCCCACCATTATTGTCCGGGGAAACATACGTAACTGAATCCAAAGAAAAAGCTGAGATCCTCAATCTCGAATTTTCTAAAAATGGGGTAGTCGACAATAACAAAATTCCACTTTTTAAATTACCAAATGATATTGTTTTTAAAACTTCTTGTCCTCAAATTAATTTTACTGCTGATGCCATAACCTCTGTATTGCAAAAACTCAAACCTAGCCATGCCGTGGGGCCCGAGGGCTATTCTGCCTTCTTTTACAAAAATATCGCCAAACAAATTGGTATCCCTTTGGCCATTATTTTTTCTCAGTCGTTTGCCACTGGTGAACTACCCTCCGTGTGGTCGACAGCAAATGTTGTCCCAGTTTTTAAGAAGGGAAACCCTGCGGATCCTGCCAACTACAGGCCTATCTCATTGACATCGGTTCCATGCAAGGTTATGGAGACATTTCTACGCAGAGAAATGATGGAGCATATTAAAAACAACAATCTTATTACGAATGACCAATTTGGTTTCTTACCTGGTCGCTCTGCAGTACATCAGCTCCTTATTGCATTAGACAAATGGTCAGAGGCACTTGATCTGGGAGTCGAGACGGATGTCATTTTGTTTGATTTCAAGAAAGCCTTTGAATCTGTTATTCATAGCAAATTGCTTTTTAAATTAAAACAGTACCGCTTTTCCAATGAACTGCTGGGCTGGATTACAGCATTTATCCAAAACAGGACACAGCACGTAATTGTTGATTCAGAAACATCCGAAAAAAGAAACATCATCAGTGGGGTTCCCCAGGGCTCAGTCCTGGGCCCGCTGTTGTTTGTATTGTACCTAAATGACCTGTCTTGTAATCAATATGTAAACCAGGAGAAATTTGCAGACGATCTTAAACTACATTCGGTGGTTTTAACGGAGGCACATCATAAATCCCTTCAGGAGGGTGTGAATGACGTCGCGAAATGGGCAGACGACTGGCAGCTGCCACTGTCCATCAGTAAATGTATGCACTTTGCAGTTGGCAACAGCGAAAATCGTTATACCTATAGATTAGGCTCCAATGATTTACCAATGACTGACTCAACTAAAGATTTAGGAATTTGGTTCAGGCATGATCTGAAAACATCTTCCCACTGCAACAACATTACACTTAATGCCAATCGCAGATCTGCTGTCGTGCGTCGCTGTTTTAATTCGGGAGACATCAACATTCTTGTCTGGGCGTACAAGGTGTATGTACGTCCAACCCTGGAATATGCAAGCCAGGTGTGGTCACCGGGTCTGCTAAAAGACATTAACAGAATCGAGTCGGTGCAGAGAAGATTCACCAAGTCAATCCCCGGTTTGAGAAATCTGACGTATACCCAGCGGCTGAAACGTTTAAACCTTGACTCCTTGGAGCTTCGACGCTTGAAGGCCGATCTTATCCTCGCTTACAAAATTCTTCACGGGTTAACACCACCTGAGCTATCGATACTTGAAATGAGCTCTAGTACAAAAACTAGGGGTCACAGCAAAAAATTGATCACCCCACTTCACAAATTAAATTGTAGGCATCACTTCTTTAGCGTCCGGGTGGTTCCAGCCTGGAACTCATTGCCGGAACTCACTGTCAATGCCCCTTCGGTCAACTCTTTCGGGAAACTTTTATCGAGAGCCAAACTGTGTCCATTCCTGCTTCGGCCAGAATTCTGTTGGTTGTAACTCGGCTGGTTATAAGTGGCTTTCCAGCCCTCACCTGTCCGGTCGTGCTCTATTTGCACGACAAATGTTTTATTATATTATATTTATTATATTATAAATGAAAACCTTGAAAATGAAAACTGATCTGGTATCTTACAAGATTAACTGAGCAAAAAATGGCTTCGCCGTTTAGAAAAAAAAATATT
>JAHWFP010055474.1:10178-42394 GCA_023313725.1 Lithobius niger | reverse complement strand
AAAGGGCCGTGTCAGTCTGGCTTAGCGGTAGGGCCTTGGCCTTTGATTTCAGAGGTCCTGGGTTCGATTCCCCGCTCAGGCAGTCTGACATATAAGTCCAAAAGGCAACGTAAATAGGTTTGCATCCGTATTTAGTTAACCAATTTTGAGCCCATTGGCTTTCCGTCCCGTTTAATCGAAAAGTAAAATGCTGCCCGCCCCGATTTCTTGAGAAAAAAGCCCGAGAACCAACTTACTTTTTTAAGTGGCCTAACACAGTTTTTTTTATGTTTTATTTCAGACAAACTTGTATGGTGTTGATTTAAGTGTCCGTGTCCTCACCACAGGCTTTTGGCCAACCCAGTCAGCGACACCAAAGTGTACAATTCCAACTGCCCCTCGCTTAGCAGTGGAGGCATTTAGAAGGCAAGTATTTAATTTTTGCATTGAATATTTTTTACATTACAGCAAAATGTCATTATGGGTGTGACTACTATTTTGATCCATTTTAGCTACCGGGCAAATTAGTTAATTATTAGAATAGGCCTACTTAGAAAGTTCTCACTTAAGGGGGCACCTACCCTAAAATGAGGCGTAACTTTGAGAATTTTTTTCTTTTAGTGTAATTGCCTCAGAGTCATAATTTTTTTTTAACCTTAAAATATGTTGAAATACGAGTCTAGAGCATATTTTAAATTTTGATTTGGTCAATTTTTGTGGGAGTACCGTACCGGTACATTTTTGGTAAGTTTTATTACACTTTTGTACGGCTACTTTGATAACATCGGCAATAATTGGTGCACATGAATGAGATTGGGCTCTAAATCATCTGTATACATAGCACTATCATGTAAACTAAAATAATTTTGCTACTACAATTTTTTATACTGTATTTTATAATAGAATCACAATTTGCATATAGCGTAAATTTATATAGCCCAAACTTTGGAATTTTTTTTAAAAGCACACCAGAAGGGTGTAGAAGAATGATTTTAGTTCACTTTATAGTCACCACATATGGGAACTTGTGAAAAAAATTTCAAGACATTATCTCAATTCTAAGTTGAGTTATGATGTTTTTAGTAATTGACCGCAAGCGATATTCTCGATCCGAGAAAATCAAGTTTGATTGTGAAACTTATAACCTTACGCAATGCTACCTAAACCCCCCAAAAAATCTTTTTTAGCCGTGAAAGGTCTCGGTTAAAAAAAAAACTGTTGTAACGTGAAGGGTACATGTTACTTGCACCAGAATACCTTAGAAAAAAATTTTTTTTTGATTGGAATATTTTTAGGGTAGGTGCCCCCTTAAAGTGCAGGTCAACTTCTGGAACACTAGATTTTGCGAAACGAGCATAATTGTTATTTTCGGTTACTAGGCTATATTCACCTACATTTCAATTTTGCCATAAATAGTCGATTTTCTCTAAGGTGCCCACGAATTGAAGGCACAGGCTGGTTTTGAGTTAGGTTTTAGAAAAATTGTTGAATTCTAACCTAAGCAGCAGTTCACTTTACAGAAAATTTGTGTAAAATTTGGAAAGTCAGTACAATATCAACAAGCGATCGGCAAGATTGACATTTCTCCACTGATCGGATCAAGATCGGATTGAAAGAAAATCCACTGATCGGTACAGACTTACTACTACTATCCTAAAGATATAGTATCCTTTTTACTATCCTGGAATTATGTACCTTCACTGCTTTGCTGAACAGAAGTGGGTTCCATAAGCGATGTGAGGGAAATAATGGCGGCACCCTCTGCAATGGGCAGAGCAGGGCACCTGGCAGGCACTGCGTGCCACTAGTCAAAAATAAGTTATACTTTTTCTTTATCGTGGAAAGCCAAAATTAAACGATTTTAGCCTTATTACTGAAGTAAGTAATTTTAGAATAGTAAAAACCAATTTTAATAAGTTAAAATTTAAGTTAAAAAAAAAAGTTTTTCAAGTAGCCTATTAGAAAGTCTGGTTCGCAGGTAGAAATGCCTGTCAGCCCGCAGGCTGGTCGGGGTCGGTAGGTCCGGGTGTAGTGCAGCCTTAGAATGCACCACACTGCTAATTTTGGTAGTGGCACAGTAACTACGTGTAGTGTATAGGCTTTCTAGAAGTTGTTTTTTTGTTTTGTTTTCATCAACAATTCAACATTGGGCCAACATACAGTGGAACCTCATTTATCCGAAATGATTGAGACCAAAAAAATGTCTGGATATATTAACGACTACTTGCACAAAAACACTTTTCTGTGCTGTTTAAATGGTTAAGCTTGTTTGGAAAACGTTTAATCATTTTTGTTCAATATGTTCAAAATTGGTTACATCACTATACTTTCATACAATATTTGTTTTATTTCCCAAGCATAATTAGTAATAAAACTTGAACTAACGGATTCACTTTGAAAAATAAATCATGTCTGCAAGTAGCATGGATGGCGCTCTTTTTTCTGCACCTGTTACTGGAATTTACAGTACTAGCAGGCGAATGCTAGAGCCGTATCGCAAAAAACGACCCGAGTTCGGAGAATTTTGTGTGTCAAGAAGAGCCGTAGCCAATTTTCTAATTTTTAAAACTGATAACCATTCTAACATGTTTTCATACATAGCTAAATTAATAAAACCTTTGTATGTTCTAGGTTTTATTTAGGAAAGCACAGTGGGCGTCAACTGACGCTGCAGCCTCAGCTTGGCTCAGCTGACCTAAATGCCGTGTTTTACGGCCCAAGGAAAGAAGAGGGTGATTCGAAAGACAATCCGTCGTCAACTCAACTTTCTGCTAGCAGTAGTGGCAGTGGTGCCAGTGTTGGTAGCAATAAGAATCTGGGTCCTCGCAAACACATTATTCAGGTGTCTACGTACCAAATGTGCATCTTAATGCTGTTCAACAATAGAGATAAATTAACGCATGAAGTAAGTATTAGCTAAGTGGAATTTTAGTTTGCACCTGCTATAATATTTTGCGTCATACCTTGAAACAATCGAAGCTCTCCCCTTTAGCTCTCCCAAGCTGTCGACGTGCCATTAAGCCTCAATCTGCCCCCCCCCCCCCCCACATACCCACCACCACCACCACCACCTTTGGCTGGTACGAAGATCAATTTCCAACAACAGGCATTTTTCAGATTTGGAAAGGTATTTGTTGAAGGATTACATGTGCCTGAATTGCGTAAGAACATGTTTTGTTGGCTACAACATGGTAGCTACATAAAAAAAAAACCAGATTTAGGTCTCGGAAAGGATTCTCCACCCACTCTCTCTTGTGTGCAGTTTTCTTCTCCATTACAAGGAAAAGACCTCTTTCTAAGAAGGAGAGGTGCGAGATTTTTTTTTTTCTGGTTTTAAAAATCCACTAACAATTAGTCAAAGCACCTCCACAATTAAATAGTTGTCGTGTTTTACCCATGAGTCAAGGAAGGATGTGTGATGAAATACCGAGACTTTTGCCTTTTCAGGTTTCCTTTGCAATTAATGTAGCATCGTTACCTGTACCCATGCAGCCTTAATGATAGGTAAATGAACCACAAGAGGCCTAGCAGACCATAGTATATATAAGAAATGTTTCTAGTTGCTGCCTAAAATATACATTATCTCTAATTTTAGTATTCTTGTTCTCAAATCCTCTTTCCCTAGAGAAGCGAAGTTTATAAGCGTGCTGCCAGTTCGGTAACACATTTGCGCATGCGTCAGTGGGCACCCCTCCCGTAAAGCGCCGAAGAGCGACTGTGTTTCATCTTTCCTTCTCTAGCGCCCACGGTGTGTGGACGCCTTTCCCCTTTTACTGCTATCCAGTTGGCCTTTCGTCATTGTGTTTCTGCTTGTCGTTCTATTTTCGGCTCGCAGCCCCTTGCGATTGCAGCTAGCCCTATGTCGTATGTCACCTTCGTTGACCGACAGCTTCTACGTTCCATCATGAGTTCTCCGTTGGATTTTTCACGACAGGCCGCCACCTCTGTCGACCTCCCGTCTGCTTCCCTTGTCGCCAGCAGCAGGTTATCTCCTTTTTGGCCTGTCGGGGTTTTCATCAACCTGTCGTCTTTTGGTAGCTGCTGGTTCATCACCGGACCTTTTGCCTCTCGTTTCTTCCATTCCAAGCAACAGCACATTCCAAACAACAGCACTGTTTCATCAACCACTGCATTTCCGTCTTGGACAACCATGCTTGGACAACCATATTTCGACTTCTTGTACTTCTATCCACGGAGGGGGCCTTCCGTCACGAGGACAATGTGTTCTAGCCTGTCCTTTCAGTCCCAGCATGGCAAGAGTAAGCCGGCTTCTGCCGGGCACACCGTCCCTTTCGACTTTTTGCCCGTATTGCGCACCTTTCTCAAGATGCCCTGGAATGCTTTTCTGCTACTGCCCTCTCGGCATCCGAACCACGGGCCCAAGGATGGTCCTTTGAGTTCTACGCAAGACAACCATCAGCCGCCCCTGCTTTCATTAAGCTCCTCGCCCAGTGCTTCTGCCTTAATGCAGGCACGAGCACCTCCTTGCCTACCATTTTCCATGGACCGGGTGCACAATCTCTTAGCACTGTCCCTCGGACCTACCGCACCAAGCACAGGTCGACCCGTCCGTCTTTACCTTTTATGTTCACACCCAGCACCCTTGTTTGGGTTAAGTCTAACTCGGCGACAGCGATTCCTTCAAGACTTCAGTTTCCTGCCTTTCGGCAGCACCAGCACCATCACACCATCACACGAATGGCTTCCTCCTTCCTGCAGTTTACTTCATCACTCCACAGCACCCGGACTGCTGCTCAGCCTTCTCCAATCACGACGACACGTTCTCTACAACCTCAAACTCTTGTCGCTAGTTGTGACAGCTTCTGGCCTGCTTCCATCGCCCAGGACTATCCATACTGTGCGCCTTCCTTCAGCTCCGCGGTAGGACAGCCCTCCGTTACCTTCTTCACCTGCGAAAGCACTTGCTCACGTTGTCGTCCTTCCGTTCCCAGTGCTGGCATCCCTGGCGGGATCTCGTCTTCGGCAGCTGTCGGATTAAACCCTTCAGCTTCAAACTTTTTGGTCTTCATTCACGTCTCGTTCACGTCATCTCGACTCTTACCTGGTTTCAGTCCCGCCTAAACCGTACTGTCATTTTTTTCTGGCATACGTCTGCCTTTCCAAGTCTCCATCTTGACTGTCATCTGTATTCGTCAATACTCCTGTGTGTTTGGAAGATACCAACTGCACCTCTCGGAATCACCCAGTGACACATAACAACTTTACTACTCGTTTTGTGAGGAACACGAAAGAACGTGGGATGACTTCTTGATTTTCTGCATATAGATTTCCTTTCGTATGTGTATAAAAGAAAAAAAAAATAGAAGAATCGAGTTACTTGCATGACAGATGAAGACGGACCAGTAATTGGTTCTTAAAATATTAATACCACGACTGACAAATGTTGCATCAATGACAGTTACAGCAATGGCAGTAGTTTTCTTCTCCAGCTTCCATACTTCGGACTTCCAGGACCTTTAGACAACCTTCACACCTGTCGTATCATCACCCTTTTCTCATCCGTCCTTTTGTTGGCGCCCGACTTGATTTAACACTTCCAGTCTGCAAGGTTTCTCTCGGATCTTTTTGTCGGTCACCGGTTTACCAGGACCAGCATGGTCTGATTCCTTTTCACCTTCTCCAGGGCTTTTCAGCCTTTAATTTTGTTTTCGGCAGGTCACAGGTGCTTTATTTCACCCTTTCATCTAACGTGACCTGTCATCATCTATCGTTCATGTGCTCTGTTGCCTCGCTTCCTCGGCTTTCATTCAAGGCGGGGGGGGGGGGGGTTTAGATGGTTATCCTTGGTTTTTGCACATGCAGTGCCTCGGTACGACTCCAGGACTACACTCCGCTTGGCTTTGGGCTCATGTACTCCAGGCTGTCCTTTCTGGCCCCTAACTGTTGATTCAGTGGTTCTACACTAGTAGGAAATCTGCTGGGTCCTTTACTACCGCCACCATTTCCTGACAGCTTCTTCCTGATTGTCCTTCTTTCAGTCCCCTGCATGAGCAGAGTTTTAGCAGGGATTACCACTGGTGTTGTAAACCAGTAAAAAAGTCTTAAATCCACCACCCACTGCGGTCACATCGTGACAAACGCTAATCGACGTCTTGCTGTTGTTCAGCGAGCATTCACCTCGGGTTGTGTAAGCACTAAGCTGTGGGCATATAAGGTCTTTGTTCGCCCCTTACTGTAATATGCTACTCCTGTCTGGTGCTCTTATCTCATGCAGGATATCAATCATATCGAATCCACTCAGCGCCACTTCACAAAATTTCTGACTGGCATGCGACACTTGCCGTACATTGCCCGCCTAAATAAACTTAATTTGGAGTCTTTGGAGGTCTTAAGGCCGACCTCATATATATCTTCAAAATTCTGAATGGTTTTTTGTCGGTTGACTTGCCTTTTTTCGACTTAAGTACTGTAATCTGTACCTGAAGACATAGCTCTAAATTGGTAGTCCCTCGATCTAGGCTAGATTGCCGAAAATTTTTTTATCTGTTTGGGTTGTTAAAGCTTGGAATTACCTGACTGAGCAAACTATCTCTTCATCTGTTGCAGCCTTCAAGCGTAACTTGGGTCGCTCTGACTTGAATTCGTTCCTAAAGAGGCCTGAACACTGTACTCTTTAGCTTCCACCGGCCATTTTATTGTTTTAAATTAAACCATTATTTTTTTTTAATTCGTGGACTGGCAAGGAGCACCGTTTGCCATGTCTGTTTCCATTTCACCTTCAACTTGGTTTTCAAACTTTTTTTATTATATTTTTTTTAAATCTTGTTAATCATTGACAATTGGTTTAGGCCAAGTTTTAAACTGCGATGCATTTTATTTTTATTTTTAAGAAACATTGACAATGAAACAGCTTTTTCCCTGACTTGTCCCTCACGTTTGGCGATGCCATCGGGGATCATTGTGTCCCTGGTAGGTCTAACCATGGTTATAAAGCAATCGTGACCCCAACCCAATACCATCTACCCTTCCTCTGTAGCCAGGCCATTGTCTTCGTTTTAATCTCTTTTAAGTCCTAAACTTCTGTAATTTTAATTTTTTGTTTTAACTTCGAATGGCAGTTAGTGACCACCAGGTCCTTGCCATTCCGGTTGCGTTTGAACAAACTTACCGTAAATCCCCGTATATAAGCCCTGGGCTTATTTTCGAATGTAAGCCCATGCTCCAGATATAAGCCCATGGGCTTCTATCCAGGACAATGATTTTAAGGGGGTGGGTGTCGAGAATCTTCTAAATAACCCAGTAGGCGAACCAAATTTCCCCGTAAACTTAAATTAAGTGTTTGTTCCTTTGCCATTTTATTTTGTTTTGCAATATTTCACTTAACCTATTATTAAGTGTGAGGAAAAAACATTGCTCTGTTAGGAAAGGTTTTGTTCACTTCTTTAAACTGGTTTTCACATTTCTTCCATTCCCTAACCTGTTTGCGATCCACGTTGAACGTCTTAGCAGTTTGGGTGATGTTTCCGTTATTTTCTTCTAAGCTCTTCACAACTTTCATTTTAAAATCCAGGGAATATGATTTGCGGAATTTCGCCATAGCGGTATGTTGCCCACGCGGTTGTTATCGACTAGTCTTGCCTAGCGCTTGGCGTCCTGTCCTGACTGGAGCAATCGACAATGGTGATAATACGGCTGCCGTGTTTGCAGAAGCCGTTAAAGTTTCACGATATTTTTCCGCCCAGTAAAGGTATACGAACACGGCAATTCCAAACCCTTGCCTTGGGATTTATTCTGGCGTTTACCAGTAATTGGGCTTGTGATGGAACCACTACAATTTAAAAAATAAAAGCAAATTTTGGAATGTTCCTGAGGAATGTGACCGACCATTTCGTCGGCGCTATTGCTCAAATACAAACCGACTGCAAACCTGTTGTGCGTGTTGTTAATCTGACGACGTCCGCTTAACACATCTCCTCCTTTAGCTTCCCAAATATCTTTGTATATGTGGTATCCTCGCACTACACTGTAAAGTGGAAGAAATCCATCGTTTCTACTGCCATAATTTTCACAAAGGTTTGTTGATTAGTCCTACGCTAAAGCGCTTCAATGTAGGCCTAAACGGTAAATTAAGAACGATAGGTTTTGTTTACTTATAAGTTATAAGTTTGCAAAATCTATTTATAATTTTTATTTATTTTAAGGAATATTTAACAATTTATTTAATAAACAGTGCCAGTTTTTATACAACCTAGTACGAATATTAAAAAAAAAATGCGTTTCGCATATAAGCCCTGGGCTTATAAGCGAGTCATTTTAGCCATTAGTGTTGTTTACAAAAACGCATTATTTCATTTATTAGCCCATGGGCTTCTTTGCGGGGATTTACGGTATTATTGTTATTAAAACTACACTCCTACACATTGTGGATTGTTCCTTCTTCTGCCTGGATATTCTAGATCATCATGGGTAAACGTAAGGTTCAAGCAACTTTTTTGAATTATCCACACAGTGGTCCACTGTCTTCCACTGATACCACGCTTCGTATCCCTGAAAGGTGTTCATGTACCGCCATTGTTTCGGGAAGAACCAGGATCGACCCACATCAGGTTTGCAAGAAACGTCGCTTTTGTGACCATTTCGCTAATCCATGCACCATTTGCCTCACGATTGATCGCCCAACCTGGAATAAAACTGTGTTAGTGCAACAGAAGTCCAAGGCTCGCGTAAGACAGCGTGAGTACCTTAAGCAACGAGAACTTCTAGAAACCTAATTCAGAATCATAATTCGGAGAATTAATATATTTACTGCTCATTTTCACAAATAGACTATGACTACTTTTGGCAAATTTTCAATGGACAAACCAGGGCCTATGCAGATCAAACATTCGAAAACCTTAGGTACTGGGGTCTGCCGTGGCCTGTTTGGGATCAATTTGGGCCCTTGTGACGAATTTGGGACTTAAACTGGTGACGTCTGTGGCCAAGTGTGTGAGGAGAATGTCGCTCTACATTTTGGTGATGTGCATGTCGAGGTCGGCTGTGACGAACTGTGATACTCTTCTTTCTAGCCATCGCCCATCCCTTTCGGGGTGTGTGGGTGAGGTTTGTGGTGTATGTACAGCGACCTAAGTGTGCCCGGAGGGTGCCTACTTCAGTGGCAATCTCTGGGAAGGGGGTTACACTTTTGGTCTTGGTGTCACCCTGGTGATGAAACCCGCACCAGACATGTGTTGCCGACTGAGACTAATACGAGTGTTGAACAATTAAATCCCCAGGCACCTGTCTTCAGTACGTCCGTCTGCAAAGTGGTGGTGTCCAGTCTGTGGGGTTTTGAGTAGTGGACAAGGATCGACGGTTGGTCAAACGGTGAGATTGCTTGGCCGCCGCATCCGCGTTGATTGTGTGGGCCCGATGCCACCCTTCCTTCCGTTAACTCGGATGGGCGTAAACGTCTAAAAATCCTGTTACATATTGGGGACGTTGAGGGTTGTGTGTTACCCGGTGCCGTTCTAATCTTGTACACAATGGTAGGTCTGTGCCTCGCCGTGTTGTAGCATCGCCAGTTCGCCATTCCGCGACTGCCAGGTGAAGGCTTCGCTGCGTCGCCACGTTACGGTTACAGTTACTTCCCTTCTTAGTCAGACACTAAGTTCGCCACGGTGCCACTTTGCCTCTACGTTGGATTTCTTGTTCGCCGTTTCACTCTGTGGGAACCTCTCCAATTAAAGAACTGTTGATTAGACTTGCTCCCCCCCCCCCCCGACCCCCTCCTCGCTGAGTGGTGCATCGTAGTGGGGACTCGGGTCGAAAGACAGATGTCGTTCCGGTGATGACTAGGATATTTATGGTGAGGGGATTGGGTTCATTTCCTAGAAGTAGTTTGCCAGTTCGATAGCCTTTTATCTCCCTGGGACGTTTTTCAGGGCCCTGCGTGCTCCGTATAGGTGCAGATTCATTTATTCTTTTACTCGCCATTGGCCGGTAGACCAACTATTTTTTGTCTCCAAATGTGAAACTTTGTCGCCAAATTAAATGTAATGTTTAAAAAAATATTATTTTAAGACATCGGATGCCAAGGAGAAACTGATTCAATCCAGTGGGTCTTTACTACGGTAACAGGCAACATTATCGTATAATTATGATGCGTTCACACAGCCTAAGGCACATAGGTTCCAAAAACGTTTTAATAATAAAGAAATTTCTGTCACAGTACCATTTTGCTTCATAACTTCTGAACAGCAAGAGATAGAAGCTTAAGATTTGGACCATTGGAAAGCTGCCAGAAAAACCGTTAAAATGGTGTATTGAAACATTAAAATCTGCCAACATGAAGTGAAAATTTGTTCATTTTGGTTTTGTTTTGTTTATCACCAAACCACCGGCCGAACTGGCCTCTTGCAAAAAATTTTTAACGTGATTTATGAGAATACTCGGACTTCAATATTGATTCACAAACAATTTACGTTGCTGCAAATTTCCGATAGTCACCAGGAGGGATTTGTGCCATTGGAGGGAGAGTTTTTCTTGGAGTTTTGGGCGTACGATATGGTGGATGAAAGGGTGTGAAGGCGGTTGTAAATTAATAAGTTTTACTCCCTTTTCAAGGAAGCCTGTTGACGCTAGTCGGCGTTTGAACATATAACAACTAGTGTTTAAATGTCTCGAAAATTTGCAGCAACATAAATAGTTTGTGAATCAATATTGAAGTCAGAGTTGATTTCTGCACCTTCCTGTTGACCTCTGGTGTCAATGCTGCAAACCGTCCCCGTGCTACTTTGCCAACTTTTGATGCTGTAAAGGCCCCTACTCGCCACCTACCCCATTCTTAAGGTTTTGTTTTGCCAGGCCTTGGATTTGGCTGCTTTGACGTGAAAGGAATGTGTAGCGATTTCGATGGGCGAACCCTTAACCTTCTCGCGTCCCAAAGAAAAGGAATTTGTTCTGCCACGAGTCTTGACACTCCCAAGCGTGCCCTTTATCGTACCTTTCTGGAAGCCGAATTTGCCCATGCTCGTACTTCAATGGAGCTAGATACGAGCCTTCCTGCTCCAACCTTTCTCAAGACACCCATCAAATAAGCAGAGAACGATAAGGAGTTGTTGCGCTGGTTCCTTCGTGTGGGGTCATATTCCGATTTGGCTTGTGCTTCGACGGCTCCCATCCGTGCCTACCTTGCCGAACCTGTTGAGTCGTGGGATGACACTGTTTTGCTGGATTGCTTACATCTTCTACGAGGGTGCCTCTTCATTTCAAGCCATCTTGTCAGTCGGCTACGCCTGCTTCCCGTCTATTTGTCAGCGAACCTCTTCAACGATCAGCTCCTACACCTGCATCGCAGGCTGACCCCGCTCCGAAGCCTAAGAACACTTAATTCCTTTCAGATGGGGTCCTTTTATCAGTCACACGGCACTCCCATCCTCCCTACCAGTCGGGTCAGGAGAATGGGGGGGGGGGGAGGTGAATTTCATCCGTCATCTCAAAGCGGTTCAGACCCCTCTCCGCAACAATACTACAGTACAAGGACAATGGAGTGGCCTTGGAAACAAGAAGTTTCGAATGAGTAAGGGTCGTGTACGGGGTTGCGGATCCCTCCGTCCTAGCTCCTGACTTGATAGGAGGAATCCCTGCTCCCGTTCACCGACAGGCGTGGGTAGGCTCAGGCATCACGTCCCTGCTTGGAAATACTCACCATGGTTGCCTTGGTGCTTTCTGTCATCACCCACGGTTAAATTCCCCCGTTTGTGTCGCTTTTCTCTCTCTGGATGGGTCCAACTGTCTGCCAAACTAGTTGTTGGAAGAAGTATTCGTGAATCTTTTATGCATGGGAGCGATTCATCGGTCGCCAGAAAAGTATGAAATTCTACATTCCTGCGCAGGTTATCCCGAAGACGAACGGTGGGACCTGCATGATACTCAACTTATGGCTGCTTGTCACCGACCACCCCAAGATGGAGACGTTGGCCTCATTGCACAAATCCTTGATTCAGGACGAGTGGTATCCATTGACCTTCGGACAGCTGTGGCCGGTTTGTGCGGGCGATCTTGGATTTTCGTGAGGGAGTTGGCAGTTGTCATCGACCTGGTGGACTCTTGCGCATCTATCGTTTCCCGTGGGGCCTGGCGGTCGCTCCCGAAGCATTGGTTCAGGAAGTACGAATGGTTCGCCCCGGATCTCCTGGGAAAACCAGGTACCCCTTGTCAATCACCCGTGGGACTCTCTTCTGGTGGCTTCACCCCGGCAATTTAACCATAGGAGTCACGGTTTATGGCCCCAGCCCGGATGTGCGCCTCTTCATGGATGCTTCAACGGTGGGTTGGGATAATCTTAGGACTTCGGGTGTCTGGACGACTGCAGAGACGGCCCTTCATATCAACACGCTGGAGCTCCGGGCCATCTTCTATGCGGTTCGGGAGTGGTCGACTTTATTTTAGGAAAGTGGTTGCTGTTAGTTCCGACAACACCACTGCGGTCACGTATGTTCGTTGGGGTGAAGGGCTTCACAGCTACACGCGTGGAGAGGCGTCTGTTTTCTCCCTGTGCCTCTGGTGTTTTTTTGCATTGACCTTCTGCATTGACCTTCTGTGGAAGGTTGACGAAGTGTTTATTACATCATTATGCCTCCATATTCAATTTTCATCGAAAATTCGGGGAACAGTGTTTCTTATTTGTGGTGGTGTGTTTGTGTTTTTTTGATGTCGTGTGCTACCACAGTTGCCACCACCTTCCGGTGTTTTCACAAGCATAAAGGTTCGAAGCGAATTTGAGCTATGGCTGCTATATCAATATTTCTAGTGTATGATTTTCACTGTTTGGCCTATTTTCCTCTTTCCTTTATATGAGTGTTACGTGGTGTGCCACAGCAGCGCTCCTAGCTTGATATTAGCTAAACTAATCTTATTGAGTTTTAAAACGGGATTTAATGGGTTTAAATTGATTTCATGCATAAAATAGCCAAATCGGATAGTATAAACTAATTTAAGCAGTGTTAAAATTTCCTTTTTTTTTTTTCGTTGCAGGAGATACAAAACGAAACTGATATCCCAGAACGAGATTTAGTTCGTGCCTTGCAGTCTCTCGCAATGGGAAAGGCTACCCAACGGGTTTTGATAAAATATCCAAGAACAAAAGAAATAGGTACAATGCACTCAACTTCATGGCATGTTAATAACTTTGCAAAAGGAGTGTGGAGCGATACAAATTTATGTGTTGATTTTTAGTGTTGTAAACGTGCTTTTTTCTTCTCCCAGAGCCAACACATGTTTTCTATGTAAATGACTCCTTTACATCAAAGCTCCATCGGGTGAAAATCCAAACGGGTAAGTTGACTGCTGTTGAATTCGCAACATTCATAAAAATTGCATTACATGTGATTGCAGTTTTTCGTTTCTTTCATCCTACTAACTGTACTGTAAAAAAAATGTTGGTTCTCAGGCCCTCCCGCACCAATTTTTTGACGGGAAATAAAAAGAAACGACGCGGCAAAAATACAGTTACAGAACAAAAATAGCCCTTAGTGAGAAATTGAAATATAAAATTACCATTCTTGTCGTTAAATAATTGTGTGGACTCGTGGTAAGAAGTAATACGAGGCAGTATTCGTTATTTTACCCAAACTAGAAAATAATTTCCCAAAATGTACGGAAAATTTGTTCGAAAAATAAAAAAATAAAAAAAGTTCCGTCTGCCCCCACGGATTTCTTGAGAAAAATGCCCGAGAACCAAGTTTCTTTTTAAGTGGCCTTAACCTTTATTTTGATCTGGGTGAAGAAACTGAGTGGTGTTTTATTTTGTTAATTCTGAATCGTAAGTATAGTAACGCCTGTCAGGTGAGTTTAAATTGCGAGTGTCTGACTACTTATCGCAACTACAACTGATAGTCTTTCTCTTGACACTTTGCTGGTTTTTAACAGTAGGGTGAACAAGGTGAAGGATATAAGGGGTAGGTTGGTAGCTTTATGTTCATTTGTGGTTTCTTTTGGTTTCGCTTGGTCATTGATTGTTAATTGTAGTCCATCACGCTGTTTACTCTTGCTTCTTGTGTTGTATCGGTGTACCACTGCTTCTATGTCTGACTTAGGGGTTTGTTCACTCTTGCTGAGGCCGTTATCTGCTTTTCTCTGTTTTCCTGCGGGAGTGGGGCTTTCAGTTGGGATTGTAGGTTACGTGCTGTTTTGGAAAAAGTGAAAATTTTATTTCTTCAGTATTCTCTCCAGGGATTCACTGATGTTTTTACTGCTATCCTAAAATACTTAACCTCGATTTTAATACTTAAATTGTTGGATTTAATGCCCTATGTCTAAACTTCAAATTTAATGCATTTCACCAGCCCTCCACCAGGGCTACAGCACTGCCACGCTAGCAACTGAGCCACTATCCCTCAATTTTTTGTAGGACACCGTACAAGCAATTGTGTTGTTTTTGCTCACGCTTGCCTTACTAATGTCCGCGTTGTGCCCGCAGTGCAAGGTTGGAAATAATCACGATTATTTTAAAATAATTGAATTAATCAGATTATTTTGATTATAATGGGAATTTAATGACATATACAATTACAGCAATAATTATGACGTAATTAAACTTGCTGGAGTTAGCTTTATTTTTTGCTTGGCAGTTGCTAATGTCAATACCTATACAGGTTGGTCCTTGGGTCGTCCGTTTTTTTTGGACCACCCTGTAGATCTCTTTAGTATTAAAAGTTTAAAACGTGATTACCACGTGTAAATTTCAATATTAACATGCAGACCACAGCTGGTGTTAATAAAGTTGGTGTAGGTGTTGTGGCACACTCCTTACAAATGAGCTGATAAATGAACAGTTCATGCCAACTGCAGTTGCCTCCTAGAAGTACATAAGTTGAAAAGTCCTTCAGTTTTTTCCTGAATTGCCAATAATTTTCCTACTTCGGTTGTTCCGAGTTGGTTGCGTATTTTTATTTATTTATTTATTTATTTATTTCTGTATGTTCCGTACACAAGGTACAATATAAAGGATATAAAAAACAAAAAAGTTCAGAAAATACATTGGGGGCAACAACAACAAGAGGATTAGGACAGCAGACTATCCTCAGCGTCTTGCAGGGCTGCCATGCCCCGAACATGGTCGTGAGCACGTTGCCGCAAAATTGCTAGGTCCCTTGGTGTTCGAACTTCGCACCAGCCACCAAGTGATAGTAGTCCCTTTGCAACAGTGCCTCCCAAGCTAAAGCCCCAGCTTTCGGGGCCACTCCGACAAGTCTTCACTAGCTGATTTTTTGAGGCCAGAATCGTTCTCCACAGGGCAGCCTGCTTCATCAGCACCGCAAGGTCGAGCGTGAACATTTTGCCATCACGACAGGCTTGATGGTTGTGACAGTGTCGAGGAAGGTGTTGAACCCGCTTAATCGCACCATGAGCAAGCTCTTTCATGGTTGTTTTCCGTAAGTCTACACATGTTGAAATGCCGTAGAGTCCAGTAGCACGAGTCTTAAGAAGCTGGATTTTACATTCATCAGATGCAAAGCTGAAGGTATGTAGTACCATGTTAGCTGACCTACAGAACTCGCTACGAATCTTTCTCACATGAGCGTCATCAGTTAGGTCGGCTGTAAGTTCCACTCCAAGATAACGAAAGTTCGTCACCCACGATAGCTTGTGTTTATTCATTAGTAGGGGGGCTATATCTTCTTTACCCCTCCCAAAAACCATTCCAACAGATTTGTTGGTGTTGAAGGTAAGGCCCTTGTCGCATGTTAGGTATACGAGTCTATCCAGCAGAAACTGAAGTGCCCGCCTGCTGGGAGCCAGGAGGACGATGTTGTCAGCGAAGGCAACGATGTTCACGGCAACGCCATTCATCCAACAGCCAGTTGACATTTTGGAAATGCTAGAAATTGCTCCATCGAGGACCAGGCAGGAAAGACTTCCCTGTCGTATTCCACAAGTGGCCGTAAATGGGTCAGAGAGGTGACCTTCCCAGTTCACCTGGATGGCTTGTCTCTTGTAGCAATTGGCAATGAGGTCAGTGATATACGAAGGAAGCCCTCGCTGACGAAGAGCCTGAAACACTGAATAGTGAGCCACCTTGTCGAAAGCTTTAGCTACGTCCACAAAGCAAGCGTACACCCGTGAACCCGCTCTGCGATATCTCCGGATGGTCTCCTTTACAGTGTACACTGCCAGTGAGGTGGAGTGCTTCTTTTTGAACCTGAATTGTGCATCACACGTGGAAGTCATGGCTGTGATGCGACCCAGTATAATAAGGTCCAGGAGTTTAGCAATAGGACTCATTAGTGCGATGCCACGGTAATTGTCACTGGTGGTGGGGTCAGCAGTCGTCCTTTTCAGAATCGGTGTTAAAATAGTTCTGGTAGCAGGCTCTGGAGAATGAGCATGAGCAAGCGAGGCTGAAAGGATAAGGGCAATAAAACTATGAGCCACAGGGCCAGCGAAGCGAAGATGTTCTGCATTTAGCCCGTCAGGGGAAATAATTTAGGGCGGGCATTCTGTCCTACGACTGGAATCGGTGGTGTTAGTATCGCTGGTAGTTTTGTCCTGCGGTGTCTCGGTGAAGATATTTTCGAACCTACACTTCCACATGTTACACTTCCACACGTTACACTTCCACATGTTTTTGTATGGATGAGATCAAAAAAAAAAGAAATACGTACCTAACTGCGATAGATTCACCAGCAATGTATTTTATTTTGGTTGTTTAAGTTCTTTTATACTTGGATATCAGCAGTTTCGTGTCAAACCTGGTCCCGAATTATAATCGGGTGAATTTCAATTTTAATCAAGTTATTATAATCAATGATTATAATCGTAACAACCCTGCCTCAGTGTGGTTGGCACTTCACCCCTGGGGACCAGCTAATGGTGTACCAATTCCGATGCCAATTCGGGTTCTGAGTACGGTTGGCTGATACTGACTACCTTTCAAAAATTGGCGCAGACCACTAAATCACTTGATATTGTCATCTACTTTCCCTTTTCCAGGAGTATGCGATAGTTGGAAAGAATAACAGAGATCTTGAAACAGAAAATTTATTTCCGTAGAAACAACGCTCGTCATTATACCGTGAAGTTTGTTAAATCAGAGAATATGGGAGGCTGCTAGGAGCGGCAGCTACAAATTCTTAGCAGACGACGCCGGCGATTACAAAATCGTAGCAGACGATGTATGTGTAAAGAGGCAGAAACTTTGTCGAAGTGCCTGAGGAAGATGGCAGTTAGCCATTGAAAATTGCAAGACATTGAAGGTGTCTTCGTGGTGAAAGATTAGCAGTATATTTCTACATGATTCCCTGAATTGTGACTTCAATTTCAGTAGTTTAAATCATCAAAAAACTGTGCTTTATTAGATCTTGGATAAATAACTTCACTTTCGCACATTTTTATTGGGCCATGTACAGCGGGAAGCAAAAAGTTTGGTCAGGTAACAATGATCAAATGCAACAATTAAGATTTACAGTATTGTTATTCTCCATTGTAGTGTATTGAATGTAACAATACCGTAATTCTTAATTGTTGTGTTTGGTCATTGTTACCTAACAAACATTTTGCTCCCCTCTGTACCTGTTGACACCAACTTTTGTTGAGTAGTTTGCATCATATTACCATAAAATCACACCTAGGATGGAAATATACTAAGCAGAATATGTTACAGTGGATTTCTGTTTAAGGATGTCAAGACTTTATTATCATTAAGTTGCTTTGTATTTTGCTTAGCGTTTCATGCAAGTTTCACAGCCTCCATCGCCATTGTGTTTCTAAAGGGTCCGTTCGATTTGAGTCAACAGTGCCTGAAATATATCCGTGCTGCAAAAATCTTCATGCTATAAAGATTTGCTACCGGGCTGCATCCGGGCTACAAAAAATCTTCTGACATGCTCTTATTTAGCTTTATATTTTGATTTAAATTTAAGTTTAACAAAATTAAATTTAATACATCCAGAAAAAAATTTTTAAATCGTTTCAGCTAAGGGCTAAGGGCTCTGACCAATCCAAGAAGCAAAAATCCTATTTAAAAATGCAGGTCCAGGGCAGAATTAAAAAAAATCGTTTTAACTTTCTGGTTATTTTAAACTATTTTTTAACTTTAGTTTTTTTTAATTTAATTTAAAATTTTTTTAAATAAAAATTTTTTTTAATTTTTTATTTTTATCTAATTTTTAATCAAATTACATTTTTTGTTTTAATTATACAAATTTTTATACCAAAATTTTCGTTTAAAAATGTATGTAAATTTATAAAAATTTGCCCAACAAAACCCTGTACATAATTAATTCATTATTATTAACTTTTTTCCCATTCACCGTACGAAACCGGTATCGGAACTTAATAATGGAAATTAATAATGAATTAATTAATGTTCAGGGAGTCCTGGAATCAGCTGTAGCAAATTTTTATAAATTTACATACATTTTTAAACTATAATTTTGATATATACAAATTTGTATAATTAAAATTAAAAAAAAATAGTTAAAAGAACGTGTCACGATTTTCTTTAAAAAGGTTTTTTTATGTCCAGGATTAATGCCAAACCCTTTTTCTAGTGGCACGGATACAATTTACAATTTTTTGCTATCTGAATGTATCAGATTTAATTTTAAAAAAAATAATGAAAAAAAAACTAGTTTAAAATAACCAGAAAGTTGAAATGATTTTTGTAATTCTGCCCTGGACCTGCATTTTTAAATAAGATTTTTTGCTTCTTGGAACCTGACGTGTCTAACTGATAACACCCATATTTAAATCTGCACATATTATTATTTAAACAAATTATTTTCAGCTTTATTATTTTATATGGCTATACTTGTATGCCAGGTGTAGGCTCTGGTAGCCAATTCTAAAACCTGACATGATTAACTGGTAATCTCGTTTAAATCTTTAAATATTTGTTTAGTGTCTTTTTATATTTTTATTTCACCATATGTTATTATTTTATTTAGTTTTATTTATTATTAAACAAAATTTTTAAATATTTTGGAGAATAAAAAAAGATTAATTTTTTTTAACCAGCCATGTTTAAATTTTTAAATATTTATTTAGTGTTTATTATAATTTTTATTTCTGCTGTATGTTTTTATTTTATTTATAATTAAACAAAAATTTGAAAATATTTTAGAGAACAGAAAAGATTTTTTTTTCTTTAAACAAAAGAACAGGTTTTTTTTTTAAACCAGGCATGATTAACTGATAACCATGGTTAAACCTGTAAATATTTTTCTGACTTATTATTTTTTTGAATTTCAGCTTTAAGTTATTTTATTTGGTATTATTTAGAAATTGAACAATTTAAAAATAAAATAAATACTTATCTTGTACTGGTTTCACAAATGTTGCAAAATTCTTCAAATTATTTTTCGAAATAAAGCAGTAGGCTAATCAATGAGAAATCCTTAAATTAGAAAAATGTTTTTTGATTGATTAACCTAATTAGTGCTTTGTTTGATAGTTTCCAAAAATGTAGGAATATTGTCAAATCAGAAGATGCCTATAGGCACTGATACTGTACTCTTTAATAGTGTAAGACTTGCAAATGTTTAATATAAGAAAGTAATGTAAAACAAAACGAAATTAACACCACAGCTGCGACTTGTAAGGAGAAAATATAAACAACTTTTTTTCATCGTTTTTGTGTGAATTACCCGGTATCCGGCACCGGCCCGTATCCGGATCCGATATGGCACTAGCATCAATTTTTATGGAACTGACCGGATCCGGGAAAATGCTATTTGGTCGATCCCTATCAACAGCCACGTTATCTCTGGGACTTGGTAGCCCGAGGATCAGGTTCACATCAACGTCCTCGAACTCCGTGCAGTCCTTCTCAGTCTCCACCACTTTCACCACCTAAACTCGAGGAAAGTGGCCTTCTGGTCCTTGTTTATTCCTACTACAAAGTTTTAGCTCAACCATAGTTTGTTAAAGTGGTCCAAGTTCACGTCGGCAACACGACTGCACTGGCCTACCTTCAAAAGGGAGGCGGGACCCGCTCTCGGCCCCACCATTAAGTTACATCCCATATCCCACGACTGTGCTTCCCCTCCACATTCCGGGCAGTAACAATGGGCCCTGAAGACGTGCATTTGCGAATCTCACTTCAATATATGGGACCACCAGATGGTAGACCTCTTCGCCACTAGGCACCATGCCAAACTTCACCAATTCGTCATCCCCGTCCCGGATGATCAGGCATGGACAGTGGATGCCCTCACCCTGTCTTGTGACCATCTCTTCGAGTATCTCTTTCTTTCACCCAAGCTTCTGCCCTTGGTCCTTCACAAGATTGTTCAGTCCTCCGGCCTCATCATCCTGGTAGCACCCAATTGGCCGACGGCCACACGGTTTTCCTTCTTGCTAGACCTCTTGGTCGATCTCCCATGTTGTATCCCAGATCTTCCGACAAGCTCTCCCACCGCCACGGGACCAAGCTTGACCAGCATCCGAAATCGCTGAGACTACACGGGTTGGCTTCATGGATTCGGCTGGTAAGCGTCAAATTTGCCTCCACTACACGGGCTGGTACTATCGTCCGACTGCTTGAAGCGTCTGGCATTTCTACAGAACAGGCCTCTCGCATTGTCTCCAAGGCCGTTCGCGCATCGACCAACAAAATATACAACAGCCACTGGCGCTGATGGTTTTGTTTGTGTCTCCCTCGGAAAGTTAGTCGAATCAATCCCCCTCTTCCATACTTTCTGACTTTCCTCGATGACCTCTTCAAAGACGGTCTCAAAGGCTCAACAATCTTCGCCTACCGGTCTGCCCTGAACTCGGTCTTTAAGGCTGCAAGGACCCTACAGCTTCTGGACGACTTCCGCATCTCGGTCCTTGTCAAATCATTTGACGTCGAGCGACCAATCCTCCGGTGCCTGTTTCCGGACTGGGATCTCTCCATAGTCCTGACCCATCTTCTCTCAGTATCATATGAACCACTCTACGTGGTACCTCAGCCATCTTACTCGCTAGACAACGTTCTTGGTCGCCCTTATGGCCTACCTCCGATGCAGTAAGGTTCAAGCGTTATCAGCTACAGCAGCCGATTTCATTCTTGGCAGACTACAAGGGCGTCGCTTTGACTCACGAGCTTCTTTTCGGGCCAAGACACAGAAGCTATGCGAGCTCACCCGTTCTTTCATCATTCCTGCCCTTGGAACGGACACTCTGCCCTGTACTGGCCCTTCGATTGTATCTTAAGAAAACTAATCCTCTACGCAAGGGCCGCTCTCAAGTCTTCATACCGTTGTAAACGCGGTCTCGTATCAGACACTCGTGGTGAGGACACCTCAACACCATCGAAGAAAAAACTTGAGGGCAGTACTCTTACCTACCAGAAGAGCATCGTCTGTATGGCGATTACAATTTAAAAATGTAAATAATGTATATTTCTTTAGGCATAAAGCCGAAACACTTTCAGCTTAGTTGTGTTTTAGATGTTGTCAACACACGATATTTTTTATTTTCTAACAGGTGACGACTTTGCTTATTTATGAAAAATGTCCGATGTTCAAACCAGTTTAAAAATCTAACCTAAACTGCAATTAGCCCTTTAAAAACTAGCTGGAACATTTAATCTTTTGATTTGTGCACTTAATGCATTTTGGTAAACTTAACTTCTTGCCATGAACCCTACCGGAGCTCCCATGTTTATGTTTGTATATTTTTTTTGGACCCAGTGTATGATTTTATGTTTATTTTTTATAGCATCTCCATCCAAACTCCGACCGTAGCGAACCTCTAAAAACGTAAACAAACTAGCTTTCCTTCGTTAAAAACATGCCTTGTATATAGCAATCCGTTCCCAAAGTCAAATGTTTATTCTGTGCATTACACTTCGTCCCCCCCCCTTCCTTCAATAGTTGCGATGCCTAACGTCGTAGTTTATTTTAATAGGCCTAAAAATTACGTTGTTATGAGTTGAAAACTCACTTGCACATTCAAAGCCAGGCCTCTAAGTTCCAAGTCAGCAATTCCCTTTGTCAATTCAAATCCGTCCAACCAAAACACTGCTTCAATTCCGTCAGCCAGTCAGAGCGCTCAAGCTACCCCGGTCGTCCGCGCTGTCATGGCCGACTTCCGGTAATGGCGGCGCGGCCGACTTTGGTCTGTCTCTCCTCCTCCAGGCGTCCCCCTCTTCCCCACTCACCCCCTCCGTCGCTCTCCTACAGGTCCGCGCTAACCCTCTACCTGCCTGCCAAGCAGAAGGCATAAAAACCCAGACGCAGTAGAGTATAGTTAGCACAGCTCAAGGATTCTCAAAGCTAGAGGTCGCTACGCCGGTCGGGAGTGGAGATGCAGCGGTCCGATTGTTGCCATGCCGGGCAAAGGTAGTGGTTCGTATCGTACTTAGTTTAGCTTTAAAAGTTTAATTTTTGGAAACTCCATTCAAAATTTATAGTTTAAACTTAACTAAACCTCGTAGCTTTAGAAGGTAAATTTATGGTGCGTCAAGCCCAACGGCATTTCGGACGTTGGCGGCCGTAATTTAAGGGTTCACGGTCCCTTACTAAAAACCAGCTTTCTTTATTTTGTTTTTTTAAACGCAGTTTAAAGTAAACAGGGACGGTTTGATCTTCGTGGACGGTTGCTTTGATTAAACGCTCGGATCCACTTTATATGTAGCCGAGGCTTTATAATTTAAGGAGTTGACTTATCAACAGCAACTCTGGGAGGTTTAATGCTTAGTTAGTTCACGGTTGAAACAAAACTGTTATTTAGGTCTACTATTACTAGACAGCCGAGGCTGTTCGTAATTTAGAGGGCTCTTTTGCGAAATCCCCTTGTGCCTACTCAACTCTCTTTTTCTATTTGAAATTGTTTTATGTGAACCTCGTGTTGGTTCTAGTGTCGAATTTAAATGTAAATTCCCCATGTATTTTATAACCTAAACTAGGTGTAAAGTTACCAAATGTATTTGTAGTGCGATATTTTTATTCATGTTTGTTTAAAATAAAAACCAGGAGTTTTTCTTAAACGTCCGTCAGTTTATTCGCTCGTTGTTCGCTAGAAGTTAACTTGTAAGATAATTCTCTTAAACTTAGCTTAGCTAGCCTAATTTTCCCACCTTGGTGGCAGCGTTACCGCTTATTATTACAGTTAGCCTACAATATTAGGACATGTGTAGCTCCATTCCCTACGCCGGGACTGTAGCTGTTGTGCTTATTTGAAACAAAAAGTACCCCAAAGTAATAGTAAGAAGATCAAGTTACACCAGGCGAGCGGCGATGCTACAAGCACCTACTCCGTCGTAGCATCCGCCGTTACACCGTTTACAACGGGCTCAGGCGAGATGACCGCTAGGATGGTATCTTGATGGATCAAGACCATCGTCAATTCTCTTGACATCCACGGTATCCGTATTACTGCCCATGAACTTCCGAGCCATTTCAGCGTCCTGTGCCCTGCACAGTAATATTCCAATCACCGATATTCTTGGAGGAACCCCACTGTATTCAGATCCCATTATCTTCGGGACATGTCCTCTCAGGCCGAGGGACTTTGCCGCCTTTGTCCCTTCGTGGCCGCCCGGCGGATTCTCTCAACCCCTTAAGTAATTCGGTCTCCTCTTCATCTGCTGAATACAGTCACGTGGCATCTGTCTTTGACCAATTGCAACGTTCTTACTTTTGGGGAGCTAGCTCGCAACCCTGGGCTGCCCGTCAAGGTGGCGCCCGCCGAATTTTGACGAGGTCTGTGGAATGCTAAACGCTCAGGTAAGGATATTTTCATCGGCACATACAAACATCAAAATAATAGGGGCACCTGGTTGATTTTGGTTTCTATTGCCTAACTGAAAATATACATTACCTCATTCCCACCCTGCCTCCCCTCTTTGTCGCCACCTGGGCACTATAGGGTAATAAAGGATGACTCGTTGGCTGCCAACTGCGCTTTATATATAGACGGAGGATGCTCAGAACAGTTGCGCTGTGGGTTGCGAGACTGGCAGGCTCCAGGAACTCTATCACTAGATCAAACAGCAAAGCAGTAGGAGAATGCTAAAAGTTCAGGTAATGTATATTTTCATTTAGGCAATAGAAACCAAAATCAACCGGATGGACCTGGTATTGTGATGTTTTTGCTGTTAACACTTCCCCAAAAGTCAAACCATAAAACTGAAGACCAATTTGAAACAGGTCAGTTCCGTAAATTATTGTATCTGAGCTGAATTAGCTGAAGTTAGGACTATTTTATTTAGGAGCTGGCGTAAAATCACCGTTGTTGAGGTTACAGTTTATGCATTATCGAATGCTGAAACTGAAACAAACAATGCATTAACAGTGTTACAACAATGAAATGACATTGTTAAAACATTGCTGAACCATGGTGCAACAGCTTACATGTGAAACTGTAAATGCTGCAAGTGTTGGAAATCGTTAGGTATATTAGGAAAAATGATACCATTACAGTTTATAAAGATAATAGTTAAAACATTTTATTTGTTGCAGTGGCTGCCAAAGGAGAATCTGAACCAGAACGTAAAGAAACGCGAAGCAAAGTAGATGAAGACAGGAAGCATGAATATCCTTTCATATTGGTTCTTTAGGGCTAGATTTGTCAATTGTTAAAAACAAATATTTCAGTGGCGGGTCAAATTTTTTTTTTTAACCTCCCAAATTCTGATGAATTTCCTCTTAAACGGCAACGTGCTTAAACACCTGTTATTAGAAGCCTTATGATACAGTGAAAAATACGAGGTGGATGGTCAGGTCCCATCATCAATTCCGCATAGATGAGTGGCCCGACCATCGTTCTCTTCCATTGAGTGCTCCGGCGCGTCAACGATCACCGACGTTTCCAACCGACACCTAACTCTGGTGGATGGAGTTTCAACCCTGTCCCAAACCATTCCCCTGCACGAGGCAGCCCCGAACCTTCAGGTCTTTACAGATGCTTCCCAATGTGGATTTGGACCACTTGGTTTGTGATTATATGGCAAAAATATTGACGACCCAGAAGGACAGCCTGGACTCGAGGCAGTTTATGTGGTCTTGATTCTCTGGCTGCCAGGCCCCAGAGACTATGTTACTGCTGATGTGAGATCTAAACCAAAGTTGTTTAACTTACATAACTCCTATGCCGGCGTAGCGGCGAAAGAGTATGGTGATTTTCAAATTCGAAGTGATCTTACGAGTCCTCTTATAGCCTAAAAGAAGAGTACGTCCGCTCCGCTCATTTCCAGAAAGCGGCGTTCTCTTGTCTGCTGATAAATCCTCACATCATTCGCTTTTCCTTTGCACGTGCCTCAACTCCATCAGAAAGACCCTTCTTCAAGGAAGCATGACCCTGCATTGCTACTCATGTAGCACATCGTTCGTCTCATTCCAAGGTTCTTTTGCCTTCGCTTCCATAAACATCCGCAAGAAGTTTACAGGCCAATGGCTTTCCACCGAAAAACTACTTTCTTCGTTCAGCAACGGCTTCGGTCCTTCTACTACCAATCCACATCCCATTGCTCAGGCGGTCCCTAGATAACAATTCCTGCTCAGGACCCTTCTATTCCTACAACTGTAGGCATGCCACCAGTCGTCGCCCCTCACTGGTCTTCTGTTGTTTCACCCTGTGCTTTACTCACCTCTCCTTCGTTAACGATCGTAGCACCAATGGCATCACTGTGCAAGCATCTGTCAGTCCTAGTTTGTTACCCAACTCCGCAAACAGCCGTCATTCGTTTATCACACGTCGACCTTCTTTATCTCGTTCTGAACTTTGCATCCATTTTTGTCTGCAGCCCAAACCCTCTCTGCTCCTCAACGAATGTCTACCCTGCTTCTGACACAGCCCGCCTTCAACATCAAGTCCGCGAGCAAAAAAGTTCAGTTAATCTTGGCCATTTTCCAGATCAGGCTTCTTTCGCCATTGCCGGCATGACCGTCTTAGCATCTTCAGCATTATTCCCTATCCACACCTTGCAGGACTCGGTTTGGTCGTTCACCTCACACAGCACAACAAAGTTCGTAACATACCACATCGACCCTCGTCATGCTGTGGAACAGGCAACCCGATTCTCTCTGCTGGCTACGCTTTCTATGAGTCCTGTGTTATTTGGGTTGCAATGAAACCTGCAATACCTTCCCTTTTCGTCGGGGCCTTCGCCGGCGTGGACAGCAACTACAGTTAGATTCTCGGCGCCCGTCAAATCATTTCTTGACGTCTACTTGGGTTTCAGTGTCCGCTTTCCTCTTCGTTCCAGACCCTCACTGCAAATTCTGATGGTGATTCGTTAACGCTGCGCTGTTGATCACCGTTTTTCTGGGATTGATGTTTCATTCCCGAGCACGCCACTCGTCGATTACCCTAGGCTTTAGAATGCACCAGTAAAACCGTTAGTTAGTTCGTATTCTCCTCCTCCTCCACCTGCACTAAGAAGCAAGCTCCGCATTTCTTTCAACTAGGGATCGACCGGACCAGGTCCAGATCTTTTGGACTGGCCGGTTTTGGGTACACCGGTCACGACTGGACCGACTCCAACTTACGTCTGCCGGTCATACAACCGGCAATTATCGCTGCAATCAATGCGCGATAAAAAAAAATTTCTTCGTAATAAATCTTGGTTCGCAATAAACTTTAATTTGAATATGAATTTGTGTTGATTTACCCCTTCAACTGGGAATATTTCGTTTGCTGCTTCGTATCGACCGAGCTACGGTAGCAGCGTGGTTGAAGAACAGCGTCGCCATATTGGTTTCAATCTGCAGCTAATTCGCCATTCATTTAACGGTTTTAACGTTCAACCGGAACGCAACTGATGCCAAATAAAATTATAACTAATTAAATATATTTTCCTTCCTTAATTCGTTAGTTTGATTTGATTGATATTAAATAAATTTAATATTTTTTTATGTGCGGTACTTCGATTGTATGGGGCGCCAGTCAGTTCATAAGTTCGCGTCGCCAGCCTGCTGCGTTAACACGGAAGCAAAATATTGAGCTAGTGTTGACCCCATACAAGGTTACTCAGGGATACGACCAAAACATGCATCGTGCTTGTCGAACTTTGTTATTCTTTCCCGCTATTTCGCTATTAATATGGCTCAAAATCAAAGAAAAAACGATCCGTAAGGCCGGGAAAAAAAAATTGTTCGGTTCTCGGGCGCGGGCGGGTCCCCAAAAATCATGCGGGTCAATCGCTTTTTATTTCATTCGCCTTACGTCGTTACCCGTGGAGTGAGGCACTAACGAAATATTTTTTCTTGCGAAAACTATTGGACACAATTATTTCAAACTTATTACACGCACGCAACAGATATTCATTAAAGTGCACAGAAAAAATCGGACAAATGGCTTTAATAGTGTCGGAGAACCGTTGGTTTTTTTGTTGTTTTTAATTACGGGCAGTAGCCAAATAAAATCGAAAATCTCCCGTGTTGACAAACGCGTCCGAAAGTCGGCGTTAGGCTAAAAATCGTTGTTCGAACTTGTTCCACCTGATAAGCAATAGTGTGAAGGTTTATACGCTCCATTTCCATTTTAGTTTGCATCGTGGCTGCTGATTTAATTTTTTAATGCTGTGAAACATCTTTCTTGTGAACTAAAACAAGTGCTCTCAAGCGCTCACATGAAATCCGAAGTGATGGGCGGCATCCATGTTGAAATCGCGCATTAGCCAATGAGATCTCGCAAATCGGTCACGTTGTACCAACCAGCCAATAACGAAACGCGATTTTAAAATGCTTTGGAAAGTTAGCTTGAAATGGCCAGAAACGGCCTACTACAATTCGCCTGATTGGCCAATGCCAAACTGCCATCGAGAAAATAAGTTGAGAGGCCTAGATTGAAGGGAATTCCAGCTTTCCAACTAATACAAGATGACAGCGCCCAGTCAAATGCTTCGACCGCTACCGCTGATTAAAAATGACCAATTTTCTGCTTTTTGACTTAGGAAAAAAGAATGAGAAACACATTTTTGCAGTTTTTAGTGAGTCTACACTCAACTAAAGTGCTTTTAATAAAATTGTAGATATTGGTAACAATGGGTTTTTTTTTTACAGAAATCGATGCACAACATGTCAGGAATTTCAGCGTTTCGCATTTCGATAATTGGGCGGAAAATTGCGTTTTTCGACCCATAGTTAACCTTCAAAGCTTCGACGTATAAATACGTCGTTACTGTGTTTGGGATGATTTTTTTGGACGTATATATATATACGTTCATACTGCTTAAAAGTTAAAGAAAAATGTTCAGCATTTTCATAACATTTTGAAAATAAATAATAAAATAAAAAGCCGGGTGGCCTGGTCCTTTTTCGACTTTCGAAATGCCCGAGAACCAAACTTATTTTTTTTCCCGGCCTAAGCATAGTTTGGAACTTTTTTAGAGTAAATCTGAATGACGAAACCCGAATGACATTTTTTCAATAATATGAGCTTACAGAGTATACACCACTATGGTATTTTTAATGTGATACCATAACTAGCCTAGAAATGTGTATCTTTGCAGAATTATTGTGTAATCAAAACATTAAAAAATGCCAAGTATTAATTAGCCTAATTCAACCTTCTAACAAAGCCTGCAAAATCGTAATGTATGCTAAAACGTTGTCCACAAAAAAAGCACAACATGAAAATTTATCCGAAATCCAAAATTAATTCCGAAATCCAAAATTAATTCCGAAAAAAGTGGATGTATTTTCGAAAGTTTTAAAATAGAACTTTGAAAACAAAAAAATTCAGATTTTGCTCGGTGCATCATCGGTACTGTGCAACCGAAAGAATGTCGACCATTTAAAAAAAGTGTACGAAAAATAGGACGCGCTTTTTCGGAATCAGAAATGGATTTTCTATTCAGAAAAATGGTTCCTTTTGCACATTTATTAAAAAAATTTCCAAAAATTTCAGGTTATGCATTTTTGTGAACCACCTTGTGTGTCGAAGTTTTAGAACTTTAAGCTTTATGGTACTATTTGAAACCCCACTTACAGGCTATCTTTCATGAATCGAATCAAAATATCCTTTGTTAACTAACAATGTAGCCTACTTTTCTTGTGCAATGAAAATAAAAGTGTTTCGTGAAAATGTTTAACATGGTGCTTAAACTGTTTGACCTAGATTACTAGTACTGAAAGGTTATAAACAACACCGGTAAATGGATCTGGAACTGGTACCGGCTGCTCAAGGAACCGGGGGCCGGTGGTACCGGCATGTAGGCAGTCCGGTCGATCCCTACTTTCAACCATTATGTGTGCAGCGGCTCCCGTCTTACGTATACCCTAACAGCATTATCTCGGACCATTTCCTTACTTGGTACCTCTGCATCGTACCTCTGTTCTCCCCTGCAGTCCTATCGCTGCTCAAAACAGAAATGAACAATGGCCATTCACTGCTTCGCTCCTAACGTGGCCTCTATCAGCCAGTTCATTGTCTCTTACTGTATTAGACTTTCTTCCTTCATGTTCTTCCTGCTAGTTATCGAGCCACTGCAACCTTCACCATCTTCAAGGTTTCTCTGCAACTTCATAGCCCTGCCGTTTTCAGTTTCTCACCTGGCGTGTTCGGAGGACTCTCGCCTCCCCACTCATTTGCCAACCGTTCGTCGTCCTCAACCCTTCACTTTATGGCCTTGGGATACATCTACTCAACATGCGTTCTGCTGTTTGTTGGGTCACATTGTGATTTCCATCACCAACTTGATGTTTAGTCCACACCTCGTCGCAGCTACCCTTGTGTCCTACTCCTTCGTAGTTATGCTTTCAAGAAATACGTTCACCTCTTCCAGATGAGTCAAACAGTTCGTCCAGCCAAGCTGTTCGTCCTACTGTGAAGCGTTTATTCACATGTCAAGTGGAGCCGTTTGCCTCGCCTCGGCAGCCGTCCACCCGATCTTCTAGCAACCTCTTCGTACACCACTAGAAGTACAATTCGGCTACTTGTTTATGGTTACGGCTGTTTGTCCTTCGCACGTCTGAACCTGTAAACGACCCCCTGTGGTCTCCGGTCCTGTACCCTTTCTTTTTAATTTTATCAGAATGGTCGTTGTGTCCTTCGACAACAGCGAACATTGGATAATTTTCTTTTATCAAATGGTTGTTGTGTATTTCGATGATAGCAAATTATGTTTCATAATTTCCCTTTCACCCCTTCCCTTTCTTTTCAAGAAGAACGGCAAGGAAGACTACAGGAAATGGGAAAAATATATTCGGATTGGCTTCCCCTTGTACCCACAGGTACCCTCGCTCCCGATCCTCCTCTTTCCCTTCCCTTCAGGTTCTCAGAATCCTTTGATTATGGGGCAGCCAGCTCGTAGCTAGGGTACCTGTTACTGTGGTTCGACCGCCATCGATGACGAGGTATATTGCAATACTAGAAATTGCAGGTGATGTATTTTCATAGGCATATAGAAACAATTAAATGCTAGGGGGCACCTGGTCGATTCTAGTTTATATTGCCTAACCGAAAGTATACATTACCTGTACCCGTCCTACCTCCCCTCTCGAGTTAACCATAGTAACAGTTGAGAGGCATGGAATATTAAATCAGGTCTGGTCCCTACGCTTTTATAGGAGGACTGCGTCACGCATGCGCAGATGACATGCTACCGAACTGGCAGGGAAGCCAACAAGTTCTTCTCTTGGGGAAGATAGCATTAGGAGAAGAAATACTAGAAATTACAGGTAATGTATATTTTTGGTTAGGCAATAGAAAGGAGAAATAGGAAATGTAGAGTTTGCCAGTGCGAAAAGGTGGGGGAAGTCCCTAATTTTGTGACGTCACAGATAATCAGACGACCAACCGAGGTAAAAGGGGGTGGGGGAGGGGGTGTTATCAGTTGTCTTCCGCTTCATCAGAAACAAGTGTGGGAAGGGGGGGGGTGTCGGTGTATTTATGACTTCATTTTCTGTGGGGTTGCAATTGTGTAGGGGGCTGTGATATGGGGAAGTTAGTAAAAAAAAGAGCAAATATAGGGTGACGTCATTTGTGTACAGTCTCTTTAAATGTTTAATTTTTCGGTTGTTTTCAAATGCAAAGAAATGTGTTTTTTTTTCCCTTTACTAAATGTTGTGACATTCTGGAAGGGAGGTCTTTCCAGATAGTTTTTGTTATCATTACTACTACTTATTTAATTAAATCTGTGGTCGTTTAGTTTGGAATTCGTTATTCTGTCTACCACGACTGAAATATTTAAAAGTTCGTTACCTTCGGAAATGTCTAATTTCAAAACAAAGCAGAATTGCACCCATGTTTATTAGAAATTTTGTACTTGTTTTCATGGTAGAATTCAGCCCTGAAAATTTTTGACACCAATTTCCAAACACCCTGTATATTTCCGTTTAGGCAATAGAAAAAAATCGGCCGGCTTGGCAATTTCATGTTTTTTATGTCCTTAACTCTCTTCCACGATTGAAGCTGCAATTGTACGAATAATGAAGGCACGCAAGAGGATGCAGCATAACGTTTTAGTTGCTGAGGTAGGTTTGCATTTTTTCTACTATATTATTACCATTTTGTAGTATGATTAGAATTATTTATCGCAGGGTAAGAGTTAAGTTTTACCCACAAATAATAATAATAATAATAATAATAATAATATAAAATTATCCAGGGTTCGTACGGGTCCTTGAAAACCTGGAAATGTCCTGAAAAATAAAAATGAAATTCAAAGCCTGGAAAAGTCTTTGAAAAACTCGAAAAACACCTTAAGCCCTGGAATAGTCCAGGAAACTGTCATAACAGAAATTCACGATTCTGTTTTCCTTGTCAGATATCAGTGTACAACATATATTTAAACATAAAAAATAACAACAAAAATAATTGCATTGACAGTGTTGTGCATTTCACCAGTGTCATTTAATGGAACAAAATCTGTCACATCTTGCCGCAGTGTTAAGATTTCATATTTAAACAAATACATCTTCAAATTGTCTCATTTTAACTTAATTACTAATTTCTGACCATTGAATTTTTTTGACCAGTCCTTGAAAAATCCTGTAATTTTAAGGTTTCAGGTGAGTACAAAACCATTTTTATCACCTACCAGCTTGCAGAAAGGTATGGAAAGGGTCTCGTTGTAACCACCAGATATACCATCTTATCACTTACTTCTTTTTAACTCAGTACCAAAAGTGTTCCAGTTACTCCAAACTAGCAAATTTTCGAATGCTTATACTGGCTTTCTTCCTCCGGCTTGGTGCGTGTGCGTCTCATTGCCCAAGCCGGAGGAAGAATGCCAGTATAAGCATTCGAAAATGTGCTAGTTTGGAGTAACTGGAACACTTTTGGTACTGCGTTAAAAAGAAGTAAGTGATAATGAACGAAAACCGAAGTAAATCATCCGTTCCATCGGTATTTGAATTATT
>JAHWFP010055474.1:0-10078 GCA_023313725.1 Lithobius niger | reverse complement strand
AATAAGTAATTATTTACTAGCATCCTAAAATACTTGGCTTAGTTTTAGATTAAATAGGTTGGATTTAATGCCGGTGTCCTATCACCAAATTTGAATGCAGTTTACCAGCTCCCCCATGGTTGACAGCAGTTCTTTGGTTCGTATGATGGAACCCTGATGGAGCTCAAGAAAGGCAGCCCGATCCCCTCACGGTGCAGAACGACCTCCCGTCACATTCCAGGGCAGGATCCTCCGCCCAAATCCATGAATGCTTCACCTTCACACGTGGAAGCTCTAAAGGAAAGCCTTCTGAAGACTGGATGATTCACTGCTGCAGAGAATCCACCAGCAAAGTTTAAGGAAGTAGTGGAAATAAATGGGCCGAGTGGTGCTAGGCTGAAGGTTCAGATCAGTAATCCATTGGTACCATAGCTTGCCAGATTCCTCAAATCTTTGTTCTAAGAGAGCCTATCAACGTTAGCCATCAAGGGCTGTTGGTCAGTTGTCAGCTCGGACAACTTGACGCCCGTTGCAGTTAACGTACACAGCACATCCTTGGTTACATGTGCCCAAGGATCTTTCCATTGTAATGACATCTTTTAAGCAAGATAAGTGCGGCAAGTGATTGTAGCTGGCAGAACAGTAAATAAACGTGTCAGAAGAACATTCATGGCAAATAAATGACGAGACTCCTCGCACTTTCATCTAACTGAAGATATAAACTTAACCTTCTTTCAGTTCCATTTGATTCTATAGGCAACTACTATACTTTACCTTCATTTTAATTACATTCATGCCTTGTGCATAGGCACTTAGCATATATATATTTGAAGCTAGGTCATCCGCCAACAGGATTATCCTGTTGCGGATCATTCTGAGCGCGCCTGTCCATTTCAAGACTAAACCTCTAAGACTGGTAAGGGTTGATTTAAATCACTGTGCATAAATAGGAATCCAAATAGATTTACCATTAACTTAATATATTTCTAAGTTAAGTCACATAGATACAGAGTTTAAATTAGTAGCTGGTTGCTTACAGTTTCTTGAACTGCACAACTTTCTACTACGGTACACGTGAGAATTTTAAAAGACATTGGAAACTTCACAGTTACACTTTTTTTCTTACTATTAGGTAACAGAACAACTCAAGTCTCGGTTCCTACCAAGTCCAGTTATAATAAAAAAACGAATTGAGGGGCTCATTGAAAGAGAGTATTTAGCAAGAACTCCTGAAGATAGGTAAGTTTTTCTGAGTAAACTCTGCAAATTAATTGCCAGCTTTTTGCCAATATGTCCTTAGCTTTGTATAAATTCTCTCACTTCTGCTTTCAGTTATTTAGCTCCTCCTGACTCTAGTTTTAGTAGTCCATCCGATTCTGACATGCAGTCTGTTTACATCAAACAAGTCATTGTTAGCGAATCATTGCTTTAGCTGAGCTCTGGCTTAATTGAGCCTTTTTTCCACAAAGTTTTGCCTTTCATTATACAATATTTGCTAGTTTTGTGTGTTGTGATGCTGGCTTATATCTGTACGTTTTCGACTACTGGAACCCGCACATTTCTTTTCCTTGCTCTGGTGTCGCACTGGCAGCAGTTTGCAAAAATGCCAGTCATGCATATATCACTAGTGTTGGACCACCAAAAGAAACAGTATTTTATGGCTGTGTCTTAATTGTTACTTGCTTGCAGCTGTGTGGCATCGGTTGCATCTACAGACTAAAAAAAAAACCTTGTTTGCAGTAGATGATCAAATATTGTATCGATAGGAAGCGGTCATCGTGTTTCTGCAGTCTAGCTGGTACCTATTTTGTCTCTGCATGGATGCATTTAGCACAGCAAGAACCGAGGAAAAGGGATTTGTCCAATACATACAGCGCTGCAAATTGCGGCTTAATTGTAGGGGAAAGAAATAAGCCATTTAGAAATTTGCTTTAGCACTGCAAGGAGAGAAAAAGTGTACGGAATCACACCCCGTATTACAAATACCAAAGTATAGATTTAAAAGATCAATTAAAATGTTCTCGTCACACAATTTTTTTTCCGTAATTTTCACCCAAGTTTTCCAAGCCAATGCAATTTGTTACATCATTCTTGCAATTTCAATACTACATAATTCATTTTAGTTTGATACCTTGCAGCTCTGCGGATGGGGTAGTAGGGGGTGAAGGGAAAAGGGGGAGGAGGGGTGTGACCTTTTTGGGCTTTACTTATTGAAACAAAGATTATGCCGCCATGCAGAGCACCAATTCCAATTAGGTAACGTCTTCATTTCAGAAGCGAGTAATTTGTATCTTTGTTTCTGTTCCTCTTGAAGCAGGGAAGCTAACACTTAACCGGATGATGATTTCTGAAGAACGCAAAAGTGTCCATTTTTGTGTGTTCTAGGCGTTTTTGGATCCACACTACCAAATGATCATAGTTGAACAGTATCCATCATGCAGATAACATCAGAATGTCTGAAGTTCCCTACGACATGGTCCATAATTGTTGCAGAATTGTTCTGAGAGTGAGAATTGCCGTTGTACCTTTAGCTTAGTTCGTCAAAAGAAACGGCTTTTTTTTTTTTACAACAGACCTAAAACTAAAGCAACTGTGCATGCAAGTGAGCAGATTTTGCCACTGTATTCCTAGGTTGCATCCTTGTTTCCCAGTAAGGCCAGTAATGTTGTTGCTTAGTAGCCATGAAGTAGGCCTACTGTATTTATGGGCCACGACATTTGTTTACTAAAGAGGTCTGTTAACGTGGAAAGGAAGTGTTTCGGACTAGTGCTTTTTCTTTTTCATTTTGATAGCTACTGGGATCCATCCTTTTGGTTACCTGTATTGAGTGGTGATGAAGTTACTCCCAGCCTTCTTTCTCCCCCCTCCCCCTTCCCCAAAGTTGTGAGATCTTACATTAACATTAAATTTTGAAGTATTTAATTGCAAGAATGATAGAATGATATACCAAATTGCATTGGTTTGGTAAATTGGGTGGGAAAATTATCAACTTTTTACCCACTTTGGAGGCCTGTAACTAAAAATGGGTTCATTTCTGGACCCATGTTTGTAGGACTTTTTTGCCTTATTTTCGCTCATATACTACACCCTCAAACACTTTTTGCAGAATCAGAGCGACGGGCTACGCTGCGTCGCAGTACGGCTGGTTATGCTGCAGTACGATTTATCCTGCATTTTTCTTTCACTACCTTCTTTTTGCAATAATTTCGCCAAAAATTGGCCAATTTCAACTTCAAATACACCATTTAAACAGTTTTTCAACAGCATTTGAACGGTGCTGTTCTCAAGACAATACGTTGGGTCATTCTCAAGTTGTTTCGTAAAAAACAATCGAGATCGACAAAGGGTCTTCCCCCACCCCTCAATTTCCCCCTCCCCCCACCCCTTGAAAAAAAAGTTCTTGCAAGAAACTTGTTCATGAACCCAAATAGACCCAACTGAAAATTTTGCACAGTGCAAAATTCCACCTTCACCACCTACCTGGAGACAACAGATACCCGCCCTTTCCATGCAGATCATTTTTTGTTTGTAAAAACTTGTCGCAGAGTGGCTAAAAATATTCTGCTCCGAGCCTCAAAGTTTTTACAACCTTTTTGTTACACCCTGTATTTTTAATTAAAGTAGTTTTGCTAGTTTAACCTTAAAATATGATAGAGGTGTTGGAGGTGTGTATGTTAACCAAACAAAAAACCAATTTACAGTACATGTTGTTTGGGTTTGCATACATGTTGTAACTACAGCAGCGTGTGCTGGCTGTTCATTGTGCTTGGTCAGCACCACTACTTTCTCCCCAGAATGGTTGTAATAGCTTTAGTTTGGTAATAGGGAAAATTCATCTCCTAAGATGGTGTGTGTCGACGGAGTAAGAGAGTGGTCTTAAATTTGGGCATATTTTGTCATTGTTGAGGAAATGTACGAATCGTTACTCGTAGACTTTTACTGTGTACGTATAAGCATGAATGTTAATCACCGTTTTGCGTTTTACAACTGAGCGCTAATATTTTTTTGTTTTTGCTTTTTTTAGGAAAGTTTACACGTATGTGGCGTAAAAATATTTTTGGAGCAGATCCAGTCAATTGAAGTAATGCAGAAAAACAGTGAAAATTGTTAATGGCAGCACTTTGTGTGTAGAGCGGGTGAAGTGCTTCTATAAGGCTGCACGGTAAAACTTTTAAGTGCCAGTCCATGATATGGACATCGTGGGTGATTGCAGCCTGTTGCAGAGGACACTGATTTAAAAGAAAAGAGAAAGTGTGTGAAGTGCAGCCGACAAAGCCGCCCCCTGCTGCCCCTCCCTACTGTTGTAAAGAAGCCTTGATGCAGAAGCCTATTGATTAGTAAAGTGTTATGACCTGTTTTAAGGTTTACAAGTGTTTAGTTTTTGAGTTTTTTCCTGTGTAATGAACTAGTTACTAGGCTGCTGAACATTACAGCAGCCGAAGATGGAGCGATAAGATGTGAAATACAGTAAATTTTGGTTTTGACAAGTTGTAATTGCCAGGAAGGTTTATACAGGTTCTCCTTATTCCTCTTCCTCCAGTCATTTTTTTAAAACATTGATACCCTGCTGGTTTCGTATCCATTTTGTACAAGGGCAAAAAATTGATGTCTTGTTATTTAGACTTGTTATAATTATTAATCGTTTACAGTCCTTCTCTGGTCAGATTCTATGCACTTAATTTTATTTAATGGGATTGAAAAATTTGAGGGCAGGGTTTATCTTCTACTGTCGAGCAAGTATGTACTTGCTGTTGGGTATTAGTCTTAATTCATATCCTGGAAGCAAGAATAGGTAGGCTGAAAACTGTTGTACACCTTTTTCTTGCGCATGATTTTTTTTTATTACAAATAAATGTCTCAGAAATGCCTGGGTATGTTATGTAGTAACTTTGTTCTCTGCATTTTTGCAGGCTCTTTGTTTTATTTTTCTTTTTTTTTTTTTTTGTGCTTGTTGAAAAGTTTGTAAATTAAAGAGCAAATTTTTTGTATTTTTATTTTTTGGGCATTATTTATGGCTTGATCTCTTGTTCTGCGTTGCCCATTTTCGTGGCCCAGGAAATTTATTAAGTAATATGCAGTTTATATTGTCATTGCTACAGTGTCAATAGTCAAGCACCCGTCCTGCCACTTCTATTTGGATGGTCCGGTCCTATCTTGATCACATTATAAAGGAATAAATGTAGAAACTAAATTTGGCTTGCAACTAGTTTGAAGGAAGACAGGCGCACATGAAACTTACGACAGCTGTTGTCAATGTTGGATCATACACACTTTTAAGTTTCCCCGAGTTTTGTTTCCAGGCTGCTGTACATTTCCACTAAAAAAATTAAATTTTAAAAATGTGTATGTATAGATATTCTAAATAAACTTAATACACGTAATTGTTTGCTGTTCCCCATGTTATAAATTTCATTTTGCAAATGCTTCGTGTATTGCAACTGCCAGTTGGAGTTGCCACTTAGCTTTGGGGATAAAACCTGTTCAAGAAATGAGGCTTAAACTTTATTTTTTTAAATAGCTTCAGGAACACGTGAAACTTATGACAACTGTTGTCTATGTTGGATCGTGTATGGTTTCAAGTTCCCAGAATTTTGTTTCCAGGCTGCTGTACATTTCCACTAAAAAAATATTTAAAAAATGGTATGTTAAAATTATTATGGGTGTGCGTTAAAATATGCACCTTATTAAAGCGTGTATGTTAAAATATTAGGGTGTACCCATCACATTTTTCTTACTATCTGCAAAATATTAACCTTCAGTACTATACACCGAATCACTTATTTTATGCTTTTCAATGCTCAAAATAAATTTATTTAATTTTTTGTTCCATTATTAATAATTCTTTATGATAATCTAGCTTCCCTGTAGGGGCGCTACTTCCATTCCACTAGGAGTAGGGAGTGCCGCCATTTTCCCCTATCGTGCTGGCTCGAATATAAGATGGTATTTTTTTTCTAATTTGTTCCATGAAAACGGCATCTTCGTCTTATATTTGCGTCCAAATCCATAACTCTGCAAAATATTTACTGATTTCGAAGTTTGAATACACCATTTGAGTTATCTTTTTGAGCCATCTCAGTGGTGCTAATGAGAAGTGAGTAGCTCGAATAGTTTTTTGAATTATTTAGCAAATAATAAAATGTAAGGTCCAAAAGTGGTTCCAACTATATTGGTAACAGATGCACTAGCAGAATCTTGGGTGAAAGTCGTCCACCTTATAATCATGCCCGTTTATTTTTGTTGAATTTATGAGCCAAAAACGGCAATTCGCATTATACTCGAGCCGCCTTACAATCGGGCCAGTACAGTATATTGCTTTTGAGCACGGTGATGTAAACAGTGTCAGTTTCGTGCTTTCTATTGCCCTGTTGCAATTGCTCAACTTGACTAATAAAGAGCAATCCAAGAAGTTTTGCAGGCAACGTCTTGGAGCACTCGCATCGAAAATTATGTGCGTACTCTTGTTCTCTTTGAGCCTTTGCGGTGATCATGAAAATGTATTTTCGGAAACTCTGACCAACGACAGCGCAGCCGTTACGCATCCTTCGATGCTAATAATCGATAATGAACATTCTTACCAATGTAATTCGGTATCGATCTTAGATGGAGCAATACGTGTGTTGATTCCAACATTTCCGTTGTGTTCTACAAGTTGACAACATGGGTGAAAACGCTGACCGACAAAGCATCTTTCGATGGAATGTTGCTGTCCCAAGATTCGTTCATACTCTCTCCCTGCTATCTTGGTTTCATTATCTCAGAAATGCGAAATCCGCCGAAATGTCTGTCAATGCCAGAATGGACGTTTGCATGGCCAGTTACCACAAACTGAGCTAATCATTCGACAGCCAAATTACACCTTACTGAAATTTTACCTATTTTATGGCTTCCATTCCTCTTCGGGAGATACAGCGTAAAAGAACGCTTCTCCGTCGCTTTCAACACCATATACCGTCACGCAAGGCAAACTTTCCAGCATCAGAGAGAAAAAGTGAGCGGGCAAGAAGGAAAAAGCAGTAATTGAAATGAATTTGAGATTGATGATAAATGGAGTAGTAGAAATGAAATTGTTAATAAGTGTAGTGTAGAGCGTAATATTAAATTAGTGGATAAGGAAAAGTGCGATCGAAATTCTCTGCCCAGTAATTCGCCAAATCGCCATCTTAGGTAAACAATGACGTACGTTCTTCCTGTTACTAACTCCAGATAACGGGCGAGTTTCGCTAGCATTCTACATCTGGAATTCCTTGATGGACCAATGGGATGTAAGGATGAGAGCCAAAAATTGTCAAATGTCAGGTCCAGAGCACCATTATGTCGCTGACAATATGGCTAAAACGATCAAGTCGCCACAGGTCGACAAAATTGCTAAAAAAAATAAAAGTTGTCACGTAGCCCCCCCCCCCCTTTCTCTCCCTCCCCAAAAAAGTGTTAACGAGAGACATGCCCAACTTGTCTCGGCGCACGACTAGCGAATGTGAGACGAAAGGGAAAAAAAAAGAGAAGACAATAACTGGTCATGATGATTAAAGTGTCACTATGTGTAAATTATGGATAAAAAGTTGTGACGTGTATTCGATATGACGCAAGACACGACGATGCCAAGACATAAGGACGGGATGATGCGAAGACAAAGAAGTGAACACACTGATGCAAAGAACGATGACACTATAACGCCATGAAGCTATGACACAAAGTCGCATATTTTCAACATGCTGATAAAGAGATTTCTCCGTCTATTTCACGGAAGACAAGCGCTCGGTTTCCGATTCTTCGACCATCCAATCTGTTTATTCGCTTGTCAATTTCACCGCTGTATCTTGAAGTTCTGCCCTTCGATGGTAGCGTAAACAAGAGATCTCTTTATTTCTCACTTTATCCGAAACCAATACTGAATCGGGTCAATTATGATCCTCCAAAGACGGGACAATGGAAAAGGAGCAGTCAACTTTTAAACAAAATGAATAAATTTTCTATGAGGGATCAGATTTTATTCATTGGAAAGATCTCACTAGATCACCGTTGTCACTTTCAACAAAAACAAAGTATGCAACGCTGACTACTGCAAATCTGATCCACTCCATCTTTCGCAATCATGGGTCTATTTCTGGCAACTTCTCCACAACGATTGGTGGAAAAGGAAAGGGACAAACCAATCTCTATTTCGAAACCTCTTTCTCCCCACAAACGAAAGATGAAGTTCTTTCTCAATCTTAATACAAAGCCCCTTCGCAGGAGACCTTCGAAGTGGTAGATTTCTCTCCAGGAAAGCAGTTCGTGTAACTTGACCAGGCATGAAAGTCTTCCTCGTTTCAGTTGATTTCCAAGTTTTTTAGCTTTGCAATTTTAAACATTCTAAATTTGTATAAATTTGGTGTCTTTCTTCCTATTTCCTCATTTTCAACCAAGAGTAACTTTCATGCCTGCTTGACTGTTCTGAAAATTCCTGCTTTAAAACCTACACCAGCACGCTCGATAACCGTTCCAGGGCCAAAGAGGAAAGTTGTGTGGATGCTCCATGTAATGGCACGAAAGTTGCTATGACAACGAACTCAACTATCTCAACAAACCAAAACCCAGGGTTGATGAAGGAAAAAGGACCTCTGTCACAACGTCGACTTACACCAAGTTATAAATTAAGTCAAAGTACGATTGTAAGACTGCACAGTAATTCGCCATCAGATGTACGTCCTTGCTTACATCTCGTGGGATAGTTTAACCAGCACTTTAAAACGTACCACCACAGTGTATCGAAGGGTGTCTGAACGATAGTACTTCGAATATCTGCTGCCAGCCATGGCACAACGATGTCACTGATTGGCTAATAGCAATCAAAATGCCACAGGTCGACAAAATTGCTATAAAGTCCATGTCACACAACCACCAACTGTGTGAACGAGTGATAAACCCATCTCGTCTCTCCTAGTCTCGTTACATACCTAGCACTACAAGATAAAGGATGAAAAGAGAGACAAAACGGTCTAGTCTCTCCGTGTCCCGTCGCATGTCTTAACGACCAGGAGAAAATGGATAAATGAGTCGAAGAGAAACAGTCTTGTCTCTCCTCGTCTGTCGCATGTCTAGCGACTGCAAGACAAAGGGGGAAAAGATAGACGAAACAGTCTAGTCTCTCTTTTTCTCATTACAGGTATAACGACTATGACTCAAAGGAAAAAAAGACAAGGAGACAAAACAGTGTCATTCCTCCTTGTCTCGTCAACAATAAGACAAAGGAAAAAGGGACAAGGAGAAAAAAAAAAGATGAAAATTAGATCAACGAAAAAATTGAGTAAGAAACGGAAAAGTTCTCCAGGACCGAAACAATACATACGGTATGAAGGTAGTCACAAATTAATAAGTAGTTAGCCAGTGTCAGTAGTTAGTCGCTGGTTGCCAGTCACAAGTTACTTGTCACCTGTTGAAAGTTGCTGGTCACAGTTTTTTAGTCGCCAGTCTAGTTTGAAACCACATGTAGACAGCATCGAGCCGCAAATTACGTGCGAACAATCGTGAGCAGCAAGTTGCCAGTCAGAAGTCGAAAATTGCAATTCATAATTCTCAAGCGTCCTTCTCCCTAACATTATGGTGGACACTTCAGTGATTAACGGACTTCCAAAGTTCGAAAAGTGGTCTTCATCGACTTCTTATAACGTTACAGCAATTCACGTTCGGGTGCTTCTTCCAACCGCACTGTTATTCGTTGAAGGGTTTCACTGCAGCTTTCACAACCCCCGAGCATCGAAGCAAGCGTCAACATCAGATCTCCTCTCATCTTCTAATCCTCACTGATATTCCGTAACTGAAATTAAAAATGATTTTATCTGCTAATTCACCTCACAAAGACAAATATTCGAGACATAGTGAAAAGGAATTCCGAGGCAGCTAATGCTTACATCGAGGACCCTGTCTATCCACGTGAACGATTTCCTCGTTCTGTCTCCATTATCTGATAATAACAAGGTTCAACAAGGAATTTCTCCCTACCGAGGAAAACCCCGTTAATCCTCCAAGAAAAAATAATGCTTATACATATGTGTATTCTGATCCACATCATATGCATCTGTCACAGGTCTCCTTCTGACAGCTACTTAACATAGAT
>JAHWFP010055467.1:0-14650 GCA_023313725.1 Lithobius niger | reverse complement strand
AAGCGAACGAAATCAGTGAGTGTTAGCCAGTGTGTGCAGAAATGGAATTGAAGCATGTTAAGAATGGTCATACAATAAAGTAAGCCGTGTCAATTTAGCTGATCTAACGGCTAATTGGCAATGGTAAATTTGAAAATTATAAATGTGGAAATTTATAGAAATAAAATTTCTCTAGAAAAAAGGTACAGATGAAGATCAGACGATGTAACCTTATGTACGTTCATAGTCCTATGAAAATTGTGATATCCACCCAAAACCAAAACTGGTATAGACCCCCGGCAAGTTTTCAAAAACGATCGGCCTTTGAAGGTAGTGATATCATTCAACCGAAAGGCCGCCAAGGTCATTCCTATCAGCCAAGTTAATCGCACCCAATAATACTTTAAACGTTAAATGAAAACTTGAAGATTGCTACAACGAGTAGCAATCTTCAAGTTTTCATTTAACCTTCGAACTATTAGTCAGTACGATTAACTTGGCTAATAGAATTGACCTTGGCGGTCTGTCCCTGGTTGAATGATATCACTATACCTTCAAAGGCCGATCGTTTTTGGAAACTTGGCGAGTTTTTATACCAGTTTTGGTTTTAAGTGGATCGAGTTAACTGAGCAATTTTTCACCACTAACCAATCAATCAAGACATTTTTTGTTCTTCTTTCGCACAGTCCTGTACTTGATGTCTCCTGGCGTCTCTTGCGCTATAAGAAGGCGGTCATCTGATTGCAATGGTTCTGTCTTGGAGGCTGGGACCGAGACTAAAAACGTATATCTAACCAGGCCTTCGTTATACAACAAGGAAGAGCTCTTTTGAGCCCCTGGCTTATATACAGGGTGGTCCAAAAGTCTGTTACACCCCACCAAAAGCCCAACAGAATTGGAATTAGGCACCTGACTCATAGGACTTTGTTTTGTCCCTAAGATGGGGGCCACCCACTGAGCTTGCATTGGGGCACCCTGCCCCCCCCCCCCCTCAACCCACAGATATAAAATTTAACTTTTTCCTTGTGAGAAATAGACGCTTGTCCCAATTGGGGAAATATGCGCATGGCCCAGACAACGTGATAAAAATATAAGCTGTTTTCACCCCCCCCCCCCCCGTCTCTCGTGATCAACCGTCATCAATTGACGAACAGGCATAGGCGGTAATGCCTGCGCTCTTTAATTTTTGGAAGGTGTCAGGAATCAGTTGCCCAACCCAGGGGTATTAGTCATGTTTATTGTTGGGAACAGAAATACACTTGGTAACTAGGGGGTTGAAAAAAGTTAAATTTTATATCTGGGGGTTGAGGGGGGCAGGGCACCGCAACGCAAGCTCAGTGGGTGGCCCCATCTTAGGGAAAAAAAACAAAGTATTATGAGTCAGGTGCCTATTTCCAATTCTGTAGGGCTTTTGGACCACCCTGTTTATTTATTTCTAAGCCCTATCAGTGAAACGGTTTGGTTTCGGCGTGGCTACCACCATCTGGCGTCGTTGTTGGTTGTTTCTTTCGGTTTCCTTTTTTTTTTTTTACCATTCAGCGGTGTTATTTCAGCGACCCACTGCTGAAACTTCGTTAGGTTAACATGGCATCAGGTATTGTGTTAGTTAGCGAGCAGATGCTCTGCGCAAGCCACAGTTAGTATTCCTTATATAGTTTTTAAGCCATCGAATTTCTTTCTATGGAGGACTTTACTTTAGACTCCTCCGTATGAAAGAATTCCATTAAATTGTTATACTTCATTGTTAACATACATTTGACTAATTTAGTTGTGACAAATTTCTCCCCTTAGCCTGCTCCCACGCCCACCACCCCCCGGGTAGCTCCGCCCTGGTTATCTTTCCAGCTAGGTCGAGTTTTGTTGTAAAAGTGAACTGTATGTCCAATTCAGCCAATACGACCACCACAGGCACAATTAAAAGGGGAAAGCTGGTCTGAACACTTACACATTCTTGTCCATTTTGGCACCGCTGAACGCCAAAACGATTGAAATTTGTTGCGTAGAAGGGTTTCCGCAATGTAACAAAAAGATTTGCACTTTTGTCTTCAATATTTGCAGCATTCGGATGTATGGCGACAGGACTTCTTCTCCTGGTTTTCGGTAACTCGTGTTCTTTTCACATTCACAAGTCAATTCGAAACGGTTGGTGGTTAGACTTTTAAGGATATTAACTGAACAAAAAACGGCTTCGCCGTTCAGAAAAAAACCATTAGCGCTCGTATCCCCAATCCCCATACTCACAGCTTTGAAGGTACACGAATAAAAACGGATTAGAGTTCACTCAAACGCAACGAACTATAATTTGAACTCCAATTCCAGGGAACAAGGAATGGTTTTATTCATTGGTTATGTCAGACGTCTGTTTGTACGTGTTTTAGATTTTCGTTGTGTTTCATGTGAGTGTGTATGTTGTATTTTGTGTGCGTATTTTATTTGTGTGAAGTATCCAACCGTTTTCTTTGTTTGATTAGCGATGTACATGAATGCGTGTGTATGGAGACTGGCATGTCACAGTCCTTGTTCCCTGGAATTGGAGTTCAAATTATAGTTCGTTGCGTTCGAGTGAACTCTAATCCGTTTTTAATCGTCTACCTTCACAGCTGTGAGTACGGGGATACGAGCTCTAATACTTTTTTTCTGAACGGCGAAGTCGTTTTTTGTTCAGTTAATTTGTTGGCTTTTTTCGCTTCCATTTTATTGTAATTGCTATGGTCTGGTCTGTCATGTATTGGTATGTCCACTGTAACACCCAATTTTGTTTGCGAAAAAACGAAACATTAGAAATGCGTATTTCTGTTCAGGTACTGCCCAAGCTTTACCCCACGTTTGGTTTTTGATGACAACCCACTAACGTATGTCTACAGTTAGCATGGGTCAGCTGATGGGTAGTTGATTCTGCATTGTCGACGCGCCATTAAGCCTCAATGATTCTGCATTGTTGCAAGCAGATGCAGTATTATGGCAAACAATCGCGGAAACAATTCAACTAGCTTCCGGAAGCCTGCATCGAAGAAGTAAATAAATCATGGCCGTCCAATTTTGAGGCCTTAAGGCATCTTTCTTTAATGGAACCTGTATATTCTGTTAATGATTTCGAAAGCAATAACTAGCTCATCATGAAAGAAACTGTTTTCAAATCTTCACGTGCTTTGGCACCTTTAGCATTCATTATGTATTTTCTTCTTAATGACGGTGCTTATTTTTTTTTTAAGGAAAAATCCTGATGTGGTTGTCAGGAAAGCCTAAAATAGGGAGTTTAAAAAATAACGTTTCATGCGGTTTCCCATAGTGTATGCCATCCCACAGAACCGGGTGGAACGTCACTAATAAGGCTTGTGTTCTAGTTCAAGTCAAATGTTCCTATGATGAACTCGGCAAATCAGAAATTGCCCCATCAGAACAACAACGAAAGTACATTTAATTTCCTTTAGACTATTCCTCCATTGTTACAACCGTAATTGAATTTTTTTAAAACTACTCCTCAATTTTTATAACCGTAATTTAATTTAGTTAGGTTACTTTTCCATTGTTATAACCTTAATTTAATTTCGTTTAGACTACTCTTCCATTATTATAACCTTAATTTAATTACGTTTAGACTACTCGTCCATTGTTATAACCGTAATTTAATTTCGTTTAGAATATTCTTCCATTGTTATAACCATAATTTAATTTGTCCGCTTAACCATCCCAACGTGAGGAGTGGTTTAGTGTTACACAAGACTTAAATGAAACTGACAGTTTCTCGTGATTTTTGGGTTTCTGTGGTCCCATGAGCGGGCAATTTTTGTTGTTGATTACTTATGGTTATCCATGTATGTCCTTTGTTAGTTTTAGTTAGAGCGCTTGGTTTAAAGTCCTTAGGCTCTGGTAAAAAACTCAAACTCAAACTTAATAAAACTAGTGAGCGACAACAATGTATTCTACAACAATGGACTCCATGTTAGAGGAAATTAGGGATTTTATTTAAGCGATTTTATTTTATCATACGTTGATATATGATTGAAGTTCTCCCTCCAGCAAAACAAAAGCAATTAATATCTCCGTTCCCCAAAGTTTTTCCATCAACTTGGTCAGATAGCTGATAAGTATCGAAGATATATTTATACCAATAAAATGTGCAATTCTACACAAGAGTAAAAGTAGGGAGCCGCACGCAGTGGCGTAAATAAATATTTTTTCTGGGGGGCAAATTACATATTTTTACGCCCCTTCAGCCAGTAGTGTGCACAAGAATAACTCCATATTGGGAGCAAGTTTTAAAATACTTAGCTGATACGTTTGTATTTCAGTAAGAAAATTTTTTTTGAGTGGAGTTGGCTTCAGACCCCCCCCCCCCCCCCCTTGTTTAACACCTCTGTAATGTGTGGCGCATTGGCAACCCGGATCACTGCATTGTGACTGTGGGTGCTAATGACCTTGCTGTCGATGCTCCATTAAGCCTTAATTCCCCCCCTCCCCCCATTATGTAATCAAAAGTTAGTAACCATCAGAACTGCCAGTTAAAAATGTGCTAGCTTTTGGGCCTCGTTTTAGATTTTACGTGTAATTATTAGCTTTTAGGCCTAATTTTTACCTGCCGTTTTAATTTCGTAAGTAGCAGCTAACCAGGACAATATGATTCGAGAGTAGGCCTATTCATCCATGTAACACGGTGTTGAGACTATTTTAAATAAGCTAATGTATGTCGTTAACAAAATCTTTTTGTTTTTACAGTTGCATGTTTTCCTGTAGTGTTTAAATGTGACAATCTCGCTGAGTTTCGTCGAGAAAGCCTATTAGCTATAAAGAAGCAACTATGTTTTAATTTGCCGTGTTTTTAAATTAAATTTTGCTTTCTGTATCCAATGGTGAAAACAGTGGGACACGCTGCCTTAATAACGACTCACTCATGTAAAATTGAATTCAATCGACTCTTGTTATTTCCGAAGTTGCTGTACTGTTGCAAAAAAAGGACGAACGGACAAAGTCGTTGCAATAGTCTTTTCAGCTGTTTCGGCTGTACAGAAGACTAAAGACGAAAGATGCCATGCTTATTAGTGCATCCACAATACAGTCCGTGCTATGTAGTTAGCCTCAAACCCCAAACTCAAAAAAATTGGGTTTACCATTGAGACTGGCAAGTGATGAGCTCGTTTAAAAATTTTGAGAATCGGTTTATATTGAATGATTCACAATAGATTCCTGCCTCCTGGTTTTATGGTTCTTGAACTTGTTATTACTGATAACTATGGCAACCAATTTACCTTTACTGGAAAATATTTTCTTGTATTGCTTAATGGCTCCATGAAATAAGAAAGTTTTGAAGAAAACAACGAATAAACATATTTTTTCAAATGTGACTTTTACGCCCCCTTGGCTCATTCTTGGGGGGGGGGGGCGCTTGCCCTCCCTGCCCCCCCCCTCCCCCGTTATTTACGCCACTGGCCACACGTAAATTTGAAGACTGTTCACTTGTTGTTGTGCCACCGTTTCGGAAAACACTATTGCGCCTAACTAAAATTTGAAACAAGATCTAAGTCAGAAATTTCCTGGCCATCATCCTCAAAGAGACCATTTTTTCAATTGGTCCAACCATTCCGGAGTTACCGGACCATGAACGACCAGTTTTATTGTTTCACATTGTTTTAATCATTGTAATTAGGGAACAATGCCAGTTAGCAAACGCCAGGTCCCTTAGTTGTGCACGCTACGTCTTTCTAAACAGTTGATTGTTGACGGGTAAAAAGCAAAGAGCCTGGAGTTGAGTGCCTTTCCCTAAATGGGAGAGAAAAGGTGGGTCACCCCGGTCGCCATCATGTTCAGTGGTTCGCTGTGTCTTGGTGGGTTGGGAACTCCAGGTTGACTCAGATTACTCGGTGGCGACAATGAGTAGTGATGGAAACTTAGTGTTGGGGTAATGTGCTGTCACATGTTGTGTTATGGTTGTATACTTTAGGGTATAGGGGCATACGACTGCGGGCCACGGCTCCTGAATAAATATGTTCGAAAGAACCCGTGTTTCAGCTAAATATATTTAAACCAAATTAAGCTACGTTATTAATTTCGGGCCTCAAAATTGGCAGCTACGTTAGAATGCGTATTTATTTCGTAGATGGAGGTTTTCAGAGCTGAGCTGAATTGTTTCAAAGTGGGCAGTAACAATCACTGCATGTGCGCGCAGTCACACCTTTGCAAATGAAAAAAAAATACCGCCAACAATACTGGTGGCCTTTCCCTGGTTGAATGATATCACTACTTTGAAAGGGCGACCCTTTTTTGAAACTTGGCGGCTTCTCTTACCAGTTTTGGTTTTGGGTGGATATCACAGAATTCATAGGACTGTGAACGAACGAAGGATTAGACGGTTTAATCGGCCGCCAAGTAATAGTAGATTGTCCGATTGTAGACATCCGATTGTTAAAAAATGATTGTTAATGAAAAAAAGGCGGCCACACTAGTAGCAGACTGTGTCTTTTAACTGAAACCACTTATACCTTATTTCAGCATACTGGTGTAAATTCCCCATGTGGTAGAAATCTTTGCAAATTGTTTGAATCAGGTGTCTTGGGTCCAGTAACGAAGAAAACATTTAACACGAGTGGGAACATGCCCTTCATGGAGAAAAAGTATCCTCAATAACGTTGAATTTTGTTACTGGTGACTAGTGACAAGTAACTAGCAGGCTCCCATGTTAATTCTCATAGGGTATAACGACACGTCTACAGCTGATTAGGGAAAGTTGCCAGATATAAATTTCGGCAGACAGGTAAAGCGTCATATGGGGAAAATGCCTTTTTCTAAAATGGGGGTTGCAGCTAGAAGCACGTGGCCCTGAAGTGGCTCGTAAGTGCAAAAGTATTGTTGTAACCATTGTTTGTATTGTCATCCAACAGTAGATCATGCTAAAGTGTTACACGCTTATCGTTTCAGTACCTAATTGTCGTGGGTCGTGGGAATGCATAGATGTTGGAGATCCTGTAGTGGTCACCATTGGATGGAAGTTTTGTGTCCTTCCAGTGGGTCTGTGGCCACAGTCGCAATCCGGGCAATGTGGCAGCGGACGGAGTAACTCGTGAGGATGCTCGTGGCGTCAGCACCCGACTATATCCAGTAGTCTCGGCACGGACGTTTCGCGTGGCGGTGCGGCAGTGGTTTCTGGCGCATTGGCAAGAGATCTGGGAAGCGGCTACGGACAGGAGGGCCCTGTTCACAGTGCACCCGAAGTGCGTAAATTCGTCAAATCTGGACAAACTGCTCTATTGCGATGCGAGGATTCTGTCCCGGATCAGAGTTGGTTTCACTATGCTGCAGGCCCATAAATACAGGTACGGGTGGGTCAATTCTCCATTGTGTAGCGTGTGCCAGGTAGCGGAAACACCAGAGCATGTTCTTGTAGATTGTCGGAAATTTGCCGCGGATCGACAGCGTCTTGCACCCTGGTTGAATGCTCTCTCAGTTTATGGAGATTTATCGTCACATGACCAGGGTCCGCGCCCAGTAGCGAAGCGCCCTTCCCCTCCTTTTCATACCAGCCTCATTAGTGAGTAGTGTGGTGCAGTGCCCTCTGGAACTTTCCCTAGATGTGGAAGAGAGGAGGGCTGGTTGTGGCTATCGCGCATCGCTAGATGAGACCCACCGGAACTTCTCTAAATGGGAGAGAGTAGGTGGGCCCGTCGGTCTGTCAGTGCGACGATGCGTCAATGTGGCGGAGTAACAGAGCGTGCGGTGCTTTGTAGATTGTGTACGCGGTATATTGTGGAGTGTGTGTGTGGTGCATATATTGTGCAGTTAGTATAGTCCTTAGACGGCTTGGAGTAGACAAGAGTGGTTGCTGTGTTGTAGTGGTGTTGCGGTTGTTAGTGTTGTCGTGAGTAGTGTAAGTTTACATTGTTAGTTTTAGGGCGCATAGCGACAGGCTGGGGCCTCAATAAAATCACATTATGCTTCACTAAAATTACAGTATGGTTCACTAAAAGACGGAGTATCTTTTATTCCAAAGGTTTGGCAGGCTTTTTGTTACGGTACACGAATCCAAACTAAATTATCTGCCCCACAACGATAACAGGAACAATTATGTGTTCGTAAACACCATGGTAACTAAGTGATTGAATGATTAACGTTAACTGAGGTAGGGACAAGTGAGGAGGGATGCGCTGTTTGAGTGAACGAAGCGAACGAAAATCAGCGTCAAACCGTGTCAATTTCGCTGACGTAACGGCTAATTGGGCAATGGCAAAGGTGAAAATTATGAATGAGAAAATTTATAGACATAAAATTTCTCCAGACAAAAAAGGTATAGATGACGATTACAACGTCTGATCTTTTCTTCAGTCACAGTCCTCTGAAAGTTGTGATATCCACCCAAAACCCGAACTGGTATAAGAGAACCAGGGAAAAGCTGCCAAGGTTAATCCTATTAGCCAAGTTAATCACACCGAATAATACTTTAGACGTTAAATGAAAACTTGAAGAGGACGGTACACGAAATCCTACTGAGTTGGCTGAAACATTTAAAATTGGCAATGCTACATTTCTAAGCCAAACGAATATACTTACAATTACTTGATACAGATTTAAAAACCAGCAGACGAAACTGTGTCTTCTTCCAAAAGCGGTATGATGACGTCAGCTTGTTCCAGTTGGCAACAATCAACATCGTTATTTGTGAACCACATTATTTATGCAATACCCCATTGGTGAACATCAGTCGTCACCAATGTGGATACACTAACCTGATTTATTTGAGTGAACAATTTCTGCTTCATGCCGTGATTTAAATTAACCTTGGGAGTGAGCGAAACGAACCAACATCAGTGTTTGGTAGCCAGTACGCTCAAAACTGCGATTGAACAAACTTAAGCCTGTGAAACAAGCACAAAAAATAAACCACAACCGTGCTACTTTGACCCAACTAACGGCAAATTGGGCATTGGTAAGCCTATGCAAGTTCTGACCGTGTCAATTTCACTGGTGCAACAGCTAAATCTAGAGCCATGGCAAATGTGAAAATTATGAATGAGCAAATTTATAGACATAAAATTCCTCCAAACAGAAAAGGTAGAGGGGACGATTAAACCGTCTGATCCTTCGTTTGTTCACAGTCCTATGAAATCTATATGATATCCACCCAAAACCAAAACTGGTATAAGAGAAGCCGCCAATTTTCCAAAAAGGGTCGGCCTTTCAAAGTAGTGATATCATTCAACCAGGGAAAGGCCGCCAAGGTTAATCCTGTTAGCCAAGTTAATCGCACCTACGTTGGCCATTAAATGAAAACTTGAAGATTGCTACCGCCAGAAGAAACGTTCTAGTTTTCATTTAACTTTCGAACTATTAGTTCGCTTGGCGGTTTCTTTCATTTTACCCATCAACAATCAACTGTTAAGCCGAAAGTTTGAAATGCATGGTATATGCTCCAAGACATTAAACAAGACATGTGCAGCAAAGCCATAACACGTGCACCAAGAATAAAATGGGAAAATGGTGCGTCCTGTTTTAGCAGTTTCTTCTCGAAATAAAAGAAAAAGGTTTAATTACGCAGGCACAAGTGAACACGGGGTTCATCAGGGATGAAAGGTCTGCAGAAGTGTGGGCATGTGTGGAACTAGTAGGACTGGATGAAACTGATCTATAGCTGAGTGGCGTTGTAAGGGAAGAAAGTGGGAGAGGTGCAAGGCTTAAGTGACCAGGACTCCAACAATCACGTACTGGACAACTCTGCTGGGTGAAGTAAACAATAGGGTTTACACTAAGTTTCCAGTCTACAAAAAAATTGGTGACGTAGCAAAGTATGTTGATGCAGCTTCAAGAACTGTTTTTGGGAGTGGGGAGGATGGCAATCTCGGTGCAATTGCTGGTGATTATGAGTTGGGCAATGATCATCGGGACCTGGACTGGGTTAAAAGTCTGTATAATGGCACTTGACTAACGTGTCAATGATTACATCATTAGTAGTTATTGCGTAGCAGGAAGGACGCCCGTACCTCATTTCGCATTTGAGGGACGCCTTGTTCCAAATTGTAGACTTAAAACAAATTGATGACTTACAGGTGTTTTAAATTGGTTTCGTTCTTTTTTACTTTGCTTTCGCTTTCTTTCATTTTGGTTTCGTTATGTTTCAAATTGCTTTAGTTTCGTTGCGTTTTGGTTTCGTTTCTTTTCACCTTGCTTTAGTTGTGAGATAATTTTACCAATCTGATAGTTGAAGCAAATTAAACGGAGAATACTAAATGTAATTTACAGTAAATAAATTAAGATGTAGGTTTGAAAACGTATTAAATTAATAATTTACTGTATACAATACGAGTAATATCCACAAATGGCTACTGCTAAAATTAAGTTGAACGACATATTAAAAAAGCAATGTGGTGAGAATCATCAGTGGATTTTCTGTCGGTAATATGTTCCAAGCACTTAATTTACTTTTCTTTTATTTATTGTAATAATTCAAGAATTTTTGTTACGACGCTCCAAGAAAACAACTGAAAACGAAACTAAAGGCCCGGTACTGGCCGCGATGTAGGGTAGGTAACGGGAAAATACGGGGCCGCACACAAATTATAACACTCAAATTTCGCCCTTTTTAAATCAAATCCCTTCAGTCACACTATTCACAACCTTTGCAACCCCGACCCGTGGAAAATATCGTCGATCTCCCCGACCCCCTCCTCCAAGTTCCTTACCGCAGGAGGAAGCAATGTGGGAAAATTATAAATCTAGTAGTGAAATTAGTCATATTTTGCACTAAAATTTCTGAAGACCGTTCCTGTAAAGTCAATACCCCAAAACAAAACTTGTTAAGGATTCCCGTCAAGCTTTTCGGCTGTGTGAAGTCGTGATATCAAACGCCAAGCTAGTCCCACCGACTAATAAATACTTCAAACGTTAAATGAAATAATTGAAAATTGCGCAGTATGCAATTTTCATATATTTCATTTAACCTTGATTATTACTCGGTGGGATTAGCGTGGCGAAAGAGCTTGGCATTTCATATCACGACTTCACACGGCCGAAAAGCTTGGCGGGAATCCTTAACAAGTTTTGTTTTGGGGTATTGACTTTACAAGAACGGTCTTCATAAATTTTAGTTCAAAATCTGACTAATTTCACTACTAGATTTATAATTTTCCCACATTGCTTTCCTCTTGCGGTAAGGAATTGGAGGAGGGTGGGAGTTCGACGATATTTTCCACAGGTCGGGGGTGCAAAGGTTGTGAATAGTGTGACTGAAGGGAGGTGATTTAAAAAGGGCGAAATTTGAGTGATGTAATTTGTGTGCGGCCCCGTATTTTCTCGTTACCTACCCAACATCGCGGCTGGAATGAAGCTTCCCTGTACGACAGTACCGGGCATTTAATTTCGTTCTCAGTTGTTTTCTTGGAGCGTCGTAACAGAAATTTTTGAATTATTACAAATAAATAAAAGAAAAATAAATTAAGAGCTTGGAACATATTACCGACAGAAAATCCACTGATGATTCTCACCACATTGCTTTTTAAATATGTCGTTCAACTTAATTTTAGCAGTAGCCATTTATGGGTAATACTGATATTACTGTATACAGTTAATCATTAATTTAATACGTTTTTAAACCTACATCTTAATTTATTTACTGTAAATTACATTTAGTATTCTCGTTTAATTTGCTTCAACTATCAGATTGGTAAAATTATCTCGCAACTAAAGCAAAGTGAAAAGAAACGAAACCAAAATGCAAAGAAACTAAAGCAATTTGAAACATAACGAAACCAAAATGAAAGAAAGCGAAAGCAAAGTAAAAAAGAACGAAACCAATTTTAAAAACCTGTAATTTTAGCAGTAGCCATTTGTGGATATTACTCGTATTGTATAAAAGTAAATCATTAATTTAATACGTTTTTAAACCTACATCTTAATTTATTTACTGTAAATTACATTTAGTATTCTCCGTTTAATTTGCTTCAACTATCAGATTGATAAAATTATTTCGCAACTAAAGCAAAGTGAAAAGAAACTAAAGCAAAATGAAAAGAAACGAAACAAAATAGCAACGAAACGAAAGCAAAATAAAAAAGCAAAACCAATTTTAAAAACCTGTATATTGGCTACGAGCCAATAATGTGTTCCAAATTAGCTTTAATGGCCCAGAAGCAAAAGAACTTGTTAAGAAACAGAAAACTTTGGTGTTAAATAGTTTCCAGGCAAATGTATCTAGACACACGCTAGTGTGTCGCGCCAAGTTAGGCGACAAACATTACAACAAACATCACATTAATTCAATTATCGAGGTTGTAAACCATTGTAGCGCGACGCCATAGCGTCAGTGTCTTATATCTTGAAGCATAGTTGGGCACATTTCAGGTACTTGGGGAAAAATAATAATGCGATACAAAAGCTAAATTGTGTTGAAATCCAGAGCAATGACCCACCTGACAATAATTAACTCGTGTAGGAATGCCAGCTAAGCTGCTTTCAATGCAAAATCTGACCCTCAATAACGTTGAAAATATGTTACTACTAGTTACTACCTAACTAAGCTAGTCCGCTCATCCCCATGTTAAATCCCATAGGGTGATTATTCATCGATACCGAGATAACAGGAAGGCTTCCAGCTATGAAATTGGACGAATGGGTGCAGAACAATACGAACTGCGTACCTTTTATGGTTTGGAGCCTGGGGGCATAACAGGGATGGCATGGGACGGCGCGTAAAGTACGGAAATATTGTTATAACTATTGTTAGTACCGTCGGCATCGTCTCTCATTGGACGGCCAAAGTTCAGACAATGAGAACGTGTATACTGATTTAATTTGATTTATTTATACGAGAGCTTACACGTGCATGACCCCTCACGCTCTACTCTACCTTACAAAGTACCTTAACTCCTAACAACAATGCTGCCCTCTCTGCCACTAACGCACACACACACACACACACATACGCACACACACACGGGCACACACACACACACACCAACATCCAGAGACATACACCGCCACTCACTCACCTCCCCACCATACGCCAGCAACCGTCTCCCACCACACGGTGCAACAAGCAACACTAGCCTCCCCCGCCCCCAAAACGACCAGTTTGGTCACAAAAAACAACTACACCCCTTACCGCATCCCGAAACCATTTCCCACGAGCAACCAACCCAAGAGCTTTACCGAGCGACCATCCAGGGCCGAAAACGGCATGCGTCCGAAACCTGGCCCACAACGGGCAGGAAAAGAGAAAGTGAGACACAGTCTCCTCCTCTGACCCACAAGCACAAATTGGATCATCACACCACCCCAGCCGGAACATGTGTGACCGTAGTAGAATATGGCCCGTGCGTAACCTGGTGAAAAGCTGTGCATCCTTCCACCAAATCTTCTCCAGAAAGAGAGGTGACGACACGAGCGGATGCACCTCAAAAAGGTGTCGACCAGTGCGCCTACCATCCCAAGCGACCTGCCATGCCTACTGTGACAGAGAGCGAAGCACCGGTCGCAAGTCCCGTGGCACAACAGGGCAACACACAACATTCACACCACCATTGCAACCCTCCTTTGCCAATCCGTCCGCAACCTCGTTGCCAAACTCAGCAGAATGACCAGGCACCCACTGGATGGAGACCTCCAGTCCCCTTCGCAGGGCTGCCCACAACTTCCTGCCAATCTCAACAGCAATAGGATGCTCTACGCGCAGGGTGGCAAACGTTCGCCTCAAGAACGCAATCCCGGCTGCTGAGTCCGAAAACACGGCAAAAGCAGGGAAACCAAGATCAAGTCCTTCATCAAGAGCAATGCACAAAGCAACCAGCTCCCCCAAGAAAGCCGAAGACAGTCCTGGCAAGGAAAAGCACCTCCCCAAACGAAGTTCTGGGATGAAAACCCCCGCCCCCCCCCCCCCAACCATCGCTCACTGTGGAACGACGCATCACAGTAAATGCGCGGAACTCCTGCGCGTGGCACAACATCAAAGACATTTGCGATCACCCCACACCAGACCCATGGCCGAAAAGGGGTCGCAAAACTGGGTGCCAGAAACCCCTGCAGAGGCTGGCGCAGCAACAGGGATGCACCCAGACCAAGCGACCCAAGAAGACCCCTGTCGACCTCGCTCAATACCAAAAACTCTGACAAACAGCAAGCGACTGGGTCATCCTTGCCCCTCGCAACAGCGAGCGCGCGCCTAGACACACACTAGTGTATCACGATAAATCTAAACAACGTTGCAAAGAAATTGTATTCACGCCCAATTCACGAAAAATAAACCAACTGTAAAAACAAAGCGAAATAAACAAAGCCAAAAACTGGTTAAGAGGCCACCAAGTTGAGTGGTTCGGCCCTTCAAAGGAATGATATCAACACACCAAAACTAATAAAAACTAAATAAAACAAATTACAACAAAATTAAAACCAAACCAAAAACCTATAAAGAGGTGACTAAGTTGAGAATGGTTCGGCCTATAGGCAAAGGTAGTAGCAAATTGTTGAAAACCAATTTCTTGTTGACGTGGTACTTTATTACACATCTGCACGGTAGTGGAGTTGAGTCAATACACAATTAAAAAAAAAAAGGAGTGATATATCAAAAACCAAAACTGGTAAAAGGGGCCGCCAAGTTCCGAATGGTTCGTGCCTTCAAAGGAGTGATATCAACACACCAAAACATTCGCCAACTTAATCGCACCGAATAATACTTTGGACGTTAAATGAAAACTAC
>JAHWFP010055466.1:0-19657 GCA_023313725.1 Lithobius niger | reverse complement strand
CTCCCCCAGCCTTCAGCTAACAAGATGTCAACTAACACTTTCTCAAGAAAATTTTAAATCAAGTATTTCACTTGAAAACCCATCTCTAGATATTTTTTCTAGTTTCAGACATGAGCAGTAACGAATTAATAATTCTTCCCCCAACCCGGGGCAAGCAAGTTGTCAACCAATACTTTCTTAACCCTATATATGCTGATTTTTTTACCACATGCTCTACGCTGCTGCGCGCATTTATTTTGTGACAGCAATATCAGTGATGTTGGCTTCCCAACAATACTCGTAAGGGAAGATGAACACTGTACGCTGTTGTAAACATTTAAACAAAGTGCAATACATCACCGGCTAAATAATAAACATAAATGTATTTTCTCTTTACCTTGTCATGTTGTAGCTTGCAAATAAATCGATCAGTCAGTAGTTTAGCGGTGGCCGGCATGAATGACTGTACTTCTACCTCCACGTACGATTGTTGTTATGATTGTTGTTGTCATAGACGGGAGAGCGAGCGCTTCCCCGCCGCCCTCCACCGCTTGCCATCCGCTGTTTTGTACAGCCTCCTACTGCTTGGTCTCACTACATCTTCGTATTACAATGCACTTTTGTTACTTCTGCTCAGCCAGTCCAACAATGGTTGTTTGTTACAGCTATTATCACTTAATCCTTTTTTACTGTTTGAATCGTCAGCTCATACGTAATAATCCACATCGCTTGGGCGCAATTCTCTTAGACGATAACGCGTACAACGGGCGCCATCTTGAGTGGCTCGCAAATTGTTGCCCCTTGAGAATGAGAGTATGGCGCGAAATATGAAATAATACGACGGGATTGGTTCGTCTGACTGATGTTATCTATTGCTGATTTGTTACGTGATAGTCCATTGGCCAATTCCTTTGTTTATTTCACATAAAGAAGCAGCACCAGCAAATCACGAGCTGCCTTGTTTGGACTTCATCAGCAGCCCGATATCGGTCTCAACGCGTGTTCTGCAACAATACTGCACGCCCGATTTCGGGCGTAACGCGTATATAGGGTTAAGCAAATTGTATTTCCACGACAAGTTGTCAAGTTGTGCCATGATTTATTGAATAAACGGAAAATTTTCATCAAGTTAAGACGAGAGGAAAACTTTTAGTGAAACAGGCAATTCAGTAAAATGTGCATCCGTACTGCAGGATTTACTCATTCGTCTGACAAGCGTTTTAAAATAGAAAAAGAAAATGAAGATAAAATAAAATAAGCTCAGGTGTTTCTAAAACTACGGTCTTCTCTCTGTGCAAGCAAAAGAATGCAGATTTTGTGGATACTTCTACTGGAGGTCTATCTAGTCAATCTTCCATGGGACAACGCAAGCAACCTACAAGTTACCACTCAAAAAACCCCATTGTTGTGATTGGCAATTCCCACGTGGACTTTGATGCAATAATCACGAAGGTTCACGCGTCGGGACCTGGCCTGGTGCGACCATTCAATTACTAATCCCACATCTGGCAGATATTAAAGCGGCGCATGGTGAGGCAAGTTTTGTGATTAGTGCAGGTTCAAATAATATAAACTCTGATCCACCAATTAGGATCGTGAAGTATCAAGCAGACTTAGCGGCACACATTCGGTCCATGCGTCCAAAGTGTAAAATTTCCTTTATCGCACTATATCCAAGGATTGGAGGGCATGCTTGTAAAGAAGACCAACTTTTAGTGCACACAAATGTGCTACTCCGAAACCTGTGTGTTGCTATGCAATACAATTTTATTTCCATCCATTGATTCTGTTATTGTGAATGATCGAACCTTGACTGCCAGAGATGGGATCCACTTAACTATGAGAGGAAAACATATGTTGAGAGACGAAATTAACAAAATGCATTCACCGTTGGAAAACGAATTTCTGCAAATATGAAATGCCTTCTTTTAAATGCACGCAGTCTTATTAAGAACCATTGTGAAGTGGGTGTGCTTCTTGCGCTTAACTCTTATGATTTGTTATTTGTGGTGGAGACGTGGCTTAATGACAGCATCACTGACTCGTCCCATGGCAGAATCAGCGCGACGTGCGACGTACATAGTTGAAGACCGCTGCAGACAAATTTCGGTCAAATGTCTGCCAATTTGTCAATTTTTGACCGATTCTGACATTCCAATACACCATTTTAATCGTCTCGACGAGGCCTTTGAATTGGTGAAGTAGCCAGATCAATAGGATAAAGCACTGAAAAGTTATTTCATAAAAACCAATAAATATGTGGGTAACCATAATGATAAAAACATTACCTGCAGACACATTTTTTTCCGACAATTGGTGTCGCAGACAGCTGCAGAAAGTTCTGTCTCTGGGCGTGACTCGGATTTGTTCGGTGCCCATTCGGCGTCCTCCGTCTATATAGGCAGGCTCGGAGTGGGGGTATTGTTCTTGTTTACCGACAGGGCATCCCGGTGGTGCGTAACTCGGAAGGGGATGAGATTGAGGGGATGACCATATTGTTACCATCATGTAGTGTAAATTTCATCTTAATATATACCGGATGGTACAAACCAGCAACTTCTTACTCTGGTGGTCTCTTACATTCAAAATTCAGTAAACCTGCTGTATCTGAACGTCCTTTTGGGCGACTTCAATCTATCAACCATCGATTAGGATCTTTCGAGGGCCACATATTGTGCCCAACAAGCTTTCCTTGAATCGGTAATTGAGCTGGGCCTTCACCAGCTTATTAATTTCCCAACACGGGGTAATCGCACCCTTGACCTTCTGTTTACAGAAGACACGCGCCTGATCTTTGGGGTTACTGCTGAGGAACATCTGGGTACTAGCGACCACCTAATGATTAACTTTAATTTGAATTGTCAAATCAATACTTTGCTTCCCGACCAAATGGTTCGGGGAAAAGTTGACTTTGATATGCTTCGATCACACTTAGTTCAATTGGACTAGCTTTCTTTCCATACTTGGGGAAGATGTTGAGGGGGTTAAGACTGGTTTTACGAATCTTCTGGATTACTACGTAAACATTTGTACGCATACAGCACCGTACAAGCGGATTTCCGGGCATACTATGCCATCGAACATTCAGAAGGTTAAGAAGAAGAAACTTAAACTGTTGCGTAAAATGAAAGTTAACCCTGCGTCGTACGCCAAATGTAAACTTGACTATTCTTCCCTTGTTTCTAAATGGCATAATTACCATGAACGCCGCACTGTCATGGAAGGAAATCTGTCCTCCCTATTTCGATTATACAAACGACATACCAAAGTCACTCGTACACTTCCTTCATTCAAGGAGGATAACAAGAAAGATCTACGAAAATTCACAGAAGGCAAACCTCTTAGATTCTATTTTTGCAGCAAATGGAATTACTGATAATGGTTCCAGATCTGATTTTCCTGTTCCTTGTTCTGATCCCATCCAACTGTTTAACGTTGTTTCTTTATTGCCAAAACATATTAACCTGATAATTTTAGTATTACATTCCTCGAATGGGATGTTCCCCTGGAGGTTTCTTCCGGTGCGCAGGTGCCTGCTTGCATATCCCTACTGCACATGTGCGTCGCAGTCCTCCCTTATAAAAGCGAGAGCGCTGTCGCTTTCGGCATTAATTTTCCTCCAGAGGTGTCTTCACGCCACCTCGCTCCATGGTTCCCCGCCTTTCATATGGAATTTGGATTAATCTCGAAGATGGCCGACGCTCCCGCCTTGTCAGCTGCTCGCTCTCATGCTCTTGCTTCTTTCACCCTCGACAACCGCTGGGTCTCTGCCCTTGACCTCGTCGCCGACGGACCAATCCTTCCTGCGACGTTCACCGAAGCTCATTTCACCGAGGGAAACGTCCTTTCGCATTCTCCTCTCCAAGCTGGGCAACGCACCCCACCTGCTGCGCCCTTGGATCTTTTAGCCCTCCGCCATAACGCACAACGTGCGAAAGACAGCTACCGCGAAGCAAAGAGAAATCTTCGCCGAGCTACGTCGGCCTCCCGCTCGCCCGCCCGTAACTCTCCTTTGCATCTCTCGTCCAATTCTTCCCGGAAGGGCCAAAGTATAACCCGCAGTGAAGTCCAAAGCATCATCCACGACACCATCCGAAAGATGAAAGACAACCCGATGCCTCCGCCATCGTGCCCGTCATGCCCGCACTCAAGACTGGGTCACCTCGACTTCCAGCCACGAAAGCCACAAGCGCAGCGCTACTTCTCCTCCTGGTGCCTTCAAAAAACGAAAGACCACCACGCCTCCCACACCTAAGGACTCTCTGCTACCAGACCCATCGGCCGCCAATCCACTTCCGGCCGAAAGACGAATCCACTTCCCGGACTACTCGACCGACGACCTCACTCTGCCACTTGCGGCACTACTAAAGACGGTCGAAGAAACGGTACCAGATTGCTTTCTATTCAAGCCCTCGCAATCTGCTGACGCCCCCGTCATCAACCGAGGACTCAAGACTGGGTTTGGCTTTGCCCTACGGGACAAGGACTGCACGCCACGTAACCTTCTCGGTCAATCAACGACATTGACTTGCATCCTCCGGAATGTAGACGTCCTCCTCAGCAAAGGCGCCCGCTCATCCTGGAAAAAGAGCCGCCAGCCTCTCGCCCCGGCCGTGAAAACAGTTTCTTTCGTCCGCTCGGAGATGGCGCTACAAACCCCCGCAACTTCGACACATACTCCGAATGCGAATTCCTTTGCGGCAAGATCAAAATAGACTTCGGTACTGCTCTCTCCATCCCAAAGAAAGCAGAAATCCCAACTTTCGTCCTTTATGAAAATGACAAATGCCTTCGGCTGAGCCTCCGTGCCGCCTCACAAGCCGACGTCCTCAACACGGCCGTCAACGCCTTATGCAAAAAACTCTCTGCGGACGCAAGCCCAAAAGAAATCCGTAACCTTTCATCCCTAATTTCGCAACTCTTCCAGAAAGCAAGCTTCACAACGTATCACTCCTTCAATTGGGTAATCAGAGCCCTATTTAACAACACACTTCTCCTTCGGGAAATAGCTCTTTCATCTGCCAACAACTTAAACGTCTACACACGACATCGCTTCCACAACCAGTCCATCCACGAATCGGACACCCTCTTTCGGGGCCTCATCCCGACTCTAGTCCACATTTGGACATCTCGAGAAAGCCAAAACCACAAAAACATAACCCGCCTTCCAACCGTCCCTTTCAGAAGAACAAGCAGTACAATCCCCACCCTCTGATAGACGACTGGTAATAAACTACGACCTCTGTGCCACCAAACCGTTCGAAAGACAACGCTTCCTTTCAGCCGAGAAACACAGCCCTTTCGGTCCGATCCCCCCGCTCCCGCTCCGGCCAATGCAACCAGCAGAAACGTGCCGCAACTCCCGACAGCCGAAGTCGACACTCGTCGACAATAACAATAACGTCTCCCGCTTTTCCTGCCTTCCTGTCGGCGCAAGACTACGCCACTTTTTTCCGGCCTGGCAAAAATTAACCCACAACACGGAAATTCTCTCCATCATCAAACACGGCTTTCAGCCGATACTCCTAGTTCAACCACCGCTAAAAAACTCCCCTCCGTGGAAGTTTTCCCCACCAATCACAGAGTCCCTTTTGTTCGAGGTCTCGGAACTCCTTCGGAAAAAAGCAATCAAGGAATGCCACAAGCCGGGCCCAGGCTTTTACAGCTCCATTTTCACCCGACCAAAGAAGTCGGGAGGCTCTCGTCTGATTTTCAACATGAAACCTGTCAACAAATTCATTCTCAACGAACACTTCTAAATGGAAACCCTCGAGTCTATCCGCCTTTCGTTCAAACAAAACAATTAGACAGTCTCCATCGACCTGGAAGACGCCTACCTCTACGTCCCCCTTCACCCGGCAATCACCCACCTCTTCCGCTTCATCTACAACCGAAAAGTCTACGAAATCCATTGTCTTCCCTTCGGCCTAAATACGGCACCAAGAATCTTCACGATGATCTTGAAACCAATCTTGGCAAACTTTCATCAGGTCCAAATCCATGCCAGCGCTTACGTAGACGAGTGGGCCCTCAACGACCCAGACCCCCACAAGCTCGAACTCAACAGGGACAAGACCATCTCCCTGTTAAACCAACTAGGGTTCAGAGTAAATCATGCGAAATCTCATCTCTCACCAGCCCAAATCTTCACGTTCCTCAGGGCCTCTTTCAATCTACAAATGGCAAGAATTTCTCCCTCAACGGACCGAATAGTGGACCTTCTACAACACATTCGGCTCTTTCGCAAGTAAACAAGCTTTTCCCCCCGAGAACTAAACTCCCTCATCGGGAAGATGGACGCAATGGCGAACCTCGTCCCTTACGGTCGGTGGATGGTCAGACCTTTTCATCATCACCGCATAGACAATTGGGCGATCAACCAGATGCAACCCGACAAACAAACGCCGTTTGACAAGGTTTTCCCCGTTGAAACTCTACTATGGTGGTCAGATGTCACAAATCTAACGAAGTCGCTACCCCTTCACGAACCCCCACCCAACCTCCTCATCTTTACGGACGCATCGAGAGACGGCTGGGGAGCACATCTGAACAACCAGGAAACATAGGGCCTTTGGCCAATTCCCTGTGAGGACCACATCAACATCCTCGAGCTACGGGCTATCCTCCTGGCCCTTTGCCATTTCCTTCCTCAAATCAGGAACAAAGTAATCCAGGTCCAAGCCGACAACACGATAGCTCTGGCCTATATCCGAAAGGAAGGAGGAACGAAATCAAGATCCCTACACCACCTAACCTCAGAAATCTTCAACCTGTGCATTCCGAACAACATCACCCTACTGCCATTACACATCCCAGGCACAGAAATGTGATTGCCAACTGTCTGTCATGCCGGAAACCTCCTACGGGCGAATGGTGCCTCAAGAAATCCATCTGCGAAAATCTCTTAAACGTCTGGGGCACTCCGATGCTAGACCAATTCGAAGCACAATGCCAGACTTCCCCACTACATCAGCCCAATTTTGGACAAAAGTGCAATGGCAGTGGATGCCCTAACCTTTACATGGTCCAACCTGTTCGCATACCGGTTCCCACCCTTCAAACTACTACCAGAGGTTCTGCGGAAAATACAAGAAAGCCAGAGTCTTTTCCTCCTAATAGCCACTCTCTGGCCATCAGCAGCGTGGTTTCCACTCCTTCTAGACCTAGTAATGGACACTCCAAGAAGTCTACCTCTTCTACCAGATCTTCTGTCACAACAGAAAGGATCAAAGCTACACCCGAACTTTGCAAACCTCAACTTACACGGGTGGCTACTATCGTCGAACTCCTCAAGAAGGCAGGAATTCATCATGACGAGGCTGAACGCATTGCCTCAAAGGCAACCAGGGACTCAACAAACCGCATGTACGACAGCCACTGGACCAAATGGTTTCATTGGTGTATCACAAGGCATACAAATCCAGTCAATCCCCCTTTACCTGACTTACTGAAATTCTTCGGCAACTTATTTAGAATCGACAAACTGAAGGGCTCAACAATCCTCGTATACCACTCCACCCTAACTGTTTCTTCAGAGCAGCAAACAAAACCAAACTACTCGACGACTATCGCATCTCGGCAATCGTACGATCATTGAAAGACGAACGACCAACAACAAGACGAACCTTAACAGATTGGGACCTAACCCTGGTTCTACAATCCCTAATGGAAGAACCATACGAACCCATGCAAGACAGCTCACTCCATCTAATGACCCATAAAACTGTCTTCCTCGAAACTCTAGCAGCTAGCCTAAGATATTCCGAAATTCAAGCACTTTCAGCCGATCCAGCCTATTGAATATTTGGACCAAATTGTACTTCTGTCACACTACATCCAAGGGCATCCTTCAGAGCCAAAGCACAAAAACCTTCTGAACCATCGAAACCAATCACGTTTCCTGCACTTTCAAATATCGTAGGCAACGAACCTGAACGACTCCTCTGCCCAGTCACAGCACTACGGTTTTACCTAGCCCGTACTCAACATGAAGACATCCGGAAAGGTAGAAACCAACTATTCCTCCCTGTAGATTCCCAAACCGGGGAAACTTCACCCGCAATGGTATCCCACTGGATTAAAAAGACAATCGAAGCAGCTTACGACAAACAACCACGAGCAAGAGCATGAGAGTGACAGCTGACGAAGTAAGAGCAGTCTCCACATCATGGGCCCACCACAACGCCACACCAATCGAAGAAATCCTGGCAGCAGCGTCCTGGCGTCATCAATCAACCTTCACCTCCCACTACCTGAGGGATATATCAAGAGAACAAACTGGACTACACCGGCTGGGTCCAATAGTCGCAGCCAGAACTGTGGTCAATCTCCCTTAAGCACTCAGAACGAAGCAGAAGCAAGCCATCCATGAAGGAAGCAAGTCACCCAGATGGAAGCAAGACCCACAAAACAACGGTCCTTTTCAAGACCACCAATCCCTGCGAAAGAGATCCAAATTCCTGTGTCCACACTGTTCTGAATAAAGTGCAAATTTTTTCTCTTCCAGATAAAAAATATTGGGGGAACGCCTGCTTGCACCCCGGGGCGCCCCGTCAGACCGGTGCCCGCCACCACGTTTGACGAGGTCAACTGATAATGCTAAGATTATCAGGTTAATATATTTTGGCAATAAAGAAAGAACATTTTCCCGGACCCTAGGCCGGCTAAAAAAGGTTTCTTTTTGCCTAAAACTTACTTAACCTAACTCCCGCCCTACCGTACCATATTGAAAGTAAAATGAATGCCAAAAGCGACCATGCTCTCGCTTTTATAAGGGAGGACTGCGACGCACATGCGCAGTAGGGATATGCAAGCAGGCGCCTGCGCACCGGAAGAAACCTCCAGGGGAACATCACATTCGAGGAATGTAATGCTAAAATTATCAGGTTAAGTATATTTTAGGCAAAAAGAAACCATTTTTAGCCGGCCTGGCTGGGGGCCGGCAAAATGTTCTTTTTACTCAGGATCGCGTTTTGACAGCCCTTGATCATCTCCGTCCAAGTCACGCTGTTGGACCAGATGGCTACTCTTCTTTCTTCATTAAACAGTTACGTACTGTTTTGGTTCCAGCCCTTACTCGTATCTTTCAATTGTCATTCAACCTGGGCAAGTTGCTTGCGGTCTGGAAAACTGCCAATATTGTTCCAGTTTACAAGAAGGGCCAATCATCTGATCCATCAAATTATAGACCGATTGCCCTAACGTCCGTATTTTGTAAAGTTATGGAGCACATCATCCGAGAAGACATGTTGGCATTTCTAGAGACACATCGCCTGCTCTACCTGGACCAGTTCGGGTTCTTACCAAACAGGTCTGCTAGGTTGCAAATTCTTCTTGCCATGGAGAATTGGACCTCTGCTCTTGATTTGGGTGTACCAACGGATGTTATCTATTTTGATTTCCAAAAAGCTTTTGAATCCGTGGTACACGGCAAGCTTGAATTCAAATTGGCCAAATTCGGCTTCTGTGGTCCACTTCTGGTTTGGATTACTGATTTCCTCTCAAACCGATTACAGCGGGTTGTAATTGGAAAATCTTTCTCTTCCTCATGTGCAGTGGTTAGTGGGGTCCCACAGGGATCCGTGTTGGGACCACTTTTGTTTGTCGTCATTTTTAATGACCTAACCAACTACAATTCTACTCCAGATAAGCCAAAGTTTAAGTTTGCGGACGACTTGAAAGTCGGAACGAAGTTTTGAAAATGACTGCTCTTTTCTGGCTACTTAGGTAATCTCCGTAACTCGGTGGTCTAACCAATGGCAACTCCCCCTTGCTAAAACTAAGTGTTGTGTCTTTCATATTAGAAAGAATAATCCCCATCATCAGTATTACATGGATACTACCGAGTTAAAATCAGTCGTACAACAACGGGATCTCGGTATCCTTCTTAATCATGATCTTAAGTCGACACTACACTGGGCATATTGTCAAATCTGCATTCTGTAGACTTGCTATTGTTAGAAGATGCTTATTTCTTCTATTAAACATACTTTGGTTTGGGCCTTCAAGGTGTACTAAATTCGCCCCTTGTTGGAGTACGCGAGCCAGGTGTGGTCACCTTGGTTATTACAAGACATTGACGGAGTGGAGTCGGTTCAGAGGTCGTTTACGCTTTCGATGAGCGGGCTGACCAAACTTTCATCCGGAACTCGGTTGAGGGTGCTCGGATTGGAGCCTTTGGAGCTGAGACGTCTAAAAGTGGATTTGATCCTCACCTACAAGATCATTCATGGTTTGATTCCCATTGATCTACCATTTTTCGACCTGAACGAAGTGAATTTTAATCGTGGACACTCCTTGAGGCTGAGGGGCTCGCGGTGTAATTCCGACTGCCGCAAATATATCTTCACCAACAGGGTCGTAGACCGTGGAACTACCTACCTGAAGAGGTCGTGTTCGCACCTTCGGTGAATGTCTTCCGGAGGAGGTTGAATGTTGTGGACTTGTCTTTTTTGAAAAGAGTGTATCAGTGATGCTGAGTGTGGTTTCTTGTACCTTTTAACTTCTGGCACAGTCTAAGTGGTTGCCCTCGCTATCCTTCCGTTGTCCGTGCCCCATTGGTGGGCAGAATTTGTTTTATTATTTTTTTATTGTAACTTACAGACGAAGACTAATCCAAAGCTTTGGTTCATTTTCTATATAACACCTATCCAAAGTTCTATATAACACCAGGGGTTGCATAAATATAAGAGGGGGTATACAACTTATTTATTGACCCTGAACCAACTGTCGTTGGCGGTCCTGACATCTGGCGGCGGCAACGTGACAAAAATGTTTCCGACGCCACCAATTCTTCGTGGCCACTTGGTGAAACAGTCGATTCTCGAAATAAATTCAAAACAAATTGCACCAGCCGTTACATTGCCCATAATTTTTACTTTTTTATTGAAATGAAAAAAGTCTTATCTTTTGAATTTTTAAAATCGGAATAGAAATTCTAGTTGTTATGTTAATCTGTTTTGTTTTCTCCTTGCCCCTCCTACGCTCGCTTGTTGCGTCAGATGGCGTCGGACGCTGGTCGGTTCATTGCCTAACTAGATTACACAAGAGATCAGGTCGGCAACGGTCGGTTGCATTGTCATACTTGCACATTTGGTCAAACAGTGTTACGGGGAAACGTTTACGATGCAACTGTGAGACCATTTACTTTTAAACCTAAACCCTGTCAAAAAAGCATCATCGTCAGCATGGTGACGAGCGTCAAAAAAGGAAACGAAGACTCCGTCGGCATCAATCAAAGATGGAGCGACCATTTATCATTCTTCTTTGGGCGTCAATGACTCGGAACTGCATCAATGACAAACATTCTAAAACGTGGTTGGAACTAAACCGTCTCGCCAACGTGCCACGCCTATGTCTGAAACACTGGACAGCATTGTAACAGCCGGCTTATTCTCCAAGGCTTCAACAAAGGTTCAAGCAATCAACGCAGCCCACTGAGAGTGAGACTGACGATCCAGTAATGATGTTCAATTTGGATTTCGATCGAAGGAGGTAAGTCAGTGTTTCGTTCAAGGTACGATTTTGGTGAATGGTTTTGCCCAAAAAATATTGATAGCTATTAAAATACGAAACGTTGGTCAAAAGAGGCAACGGTAATAATTAACAAAGCTATTTTTTTTTCCTGTACCAAATTGCTTTTGTCGACATTATCCCGGATATTATGTAGGCTGCGTTATGTGGGTGGTAAATAAATACATAATGTCATGATAACAGTGCACGCACGATGAATTCCAGTACAATTCACAACAAGTTACGTGTGCACAGTTCGATAATTATTGGCCCTGTAAATAAATAAACAAACACCTGCGTAGCAACCAGGGACTTAGGCATCGTTTATTGAACCTGTACACAGTACTGTATCATATGCCTAGTAACGTGTTTTTTTTTTTTTGGGGGGGGGGAGGGCGTGCACTCCTGGATTTTCTGAAAGGGAATGCTGCAAGCCATATCAAACCTTTTTTTTTGCCCCGTTGTTGATAAATGTATCTTCCCCATCCCCCCCCCCCACTATCCAAGTTTTTTCTAATGGGTGTAATGAAAAACAAGAAGTCTCAGAACCACTGATCTTTAAAAACTAAACGTCAGCGGGTGGGGTTCGGGGTAGTTAAAGCGGTTCATTCTAACCATGCTGTATTATGCGTACGATGCTGGATGTGCCTGATTTTAAGATTAACTGTACCAAAAAAAGGTATGTAAAAGGGCTCACCAACTCTGCTCTATAAACATCGTTCCCTTTTGAAACTACCCTGCCTGGTGAAAATCGGACAAAGGCAACTGCCCTTAACTAACCTAGGCTGTAATAATAACACTACAAAACAACACCAGGACATTAACGTAACCAAATTATCTTTTCGCGAGTGTTGGTGAGCTGTTCTACATTATATCAAGGGTAATATCCTACAAAATAACGGCAAGCAAGGCACTGTAATTACAGTAATGGGTAAGTAATGACGAAATTTAGATTTTTAGATTTCACTCATTTTCGTAGCCATGTAACCTAGGATGTTGATAAGTCTGCCAAAATAAAGACAACCATCTGTTCACTGCAGTAGGAGTTAAAACCGAATAGGCCTACAGAACTTGAATGGTAGCCTATTAGAATAGAAATTCCCCCCCCCCCAAAAAAAAATTTCTTATTTGCCAAACCATATTAACCTGATAATTTTAGCATTACATTGTCCTCAATGGAATGTTCCCTGGAGGTTTTGCGTTATCTGCCTGCTTGCATGCTCCCACTGCGCCTGCGCGACGCAGTCCTCCTCTATATAAAGCGGCATCATGGCCGACGTCGGCATTCATTTTCCTCCACGAGGTTCTTCGCACCACGTCGATCTCTGAAATTTGGACTTTCACTTTCGTGCCCATTCCCCCTTCCCTTCGCGACCACTGGCCGACCGGTCATGACCGGGACGGTTATGTCACGAATGAAGAGGATGATTCGCCGCTCCAAGACGGACAACGCACCGCCTGAGCTCGCAGCCCTCGAGGAAGACCTCCGACAAGCCAAGGTGCTCGTCCGGGAAGCAAAAAGGAAGCTACGAGACGCATCGTCTCTCCGGAAAATCTCCAGTGCTAAATTGCCCATCGACCTTTCATCGAAGTCGTCTCGCCGTGACTCGCAGCGAGGCTCACAATCCTAGTCGACTCAGTTTTCCGCCAGCACGCAAGATCACATCCTGTGCCGCCCCCCCCCCCCCCTCTTGCTCCTCATCGGCGAAAAGAGCTGATACTCGCGAATGGATCGCTTCAACGGCAAGCCACGGCAGCCGGAAATGCCAGTCGCTCGCCCCTCCACCTAGTATCAAGCAACGTAGAACTTGCACCCCCACCAGCCGTTGCGACACCTGCTTTCATGACAAAAAAAGGTCGCGACTCTATCCACTCCCGCCAAGCATATCCAGTTCACCGATGAGAACCCGGAAGACCCTACTATTCCCTTCGCTTCTCTACTCAAGACAGTAGAAGAAACGGTTCCTGACTGCTTTCTGTATAAACCATCACAGTCTGCTGATGCTCCAGTCATCAATCGTGGTCTCAAGACAGGTTTCGGTTTTGCCCTTCGCGACAAAGATGCTAAACCACGCAACCTTTTGGGACAGTCGACAACGCTTCTCACCTGCCTCCTCCGGAACGGCGGCTTCCTGGTGCGCAAAGACGAACCTCTGCGACTTGACACAGAACCGCCTGCACCACGCTCCGGCCGCGAAACATGTTTCTTCCGGACCTTTGGCGATGGCTCGACAAACCCAAAAATTTCGACACCTACCCGGAGTGTGAATTCCTCTGCAGCGAAGTCAAGCTGCACTTCGGCTCTGCGCTCTCCATTCCGACACGCATCGAGGTACCCTCTTGCTTCCTTTTCGACAACGACAAGTGCCTACGCATAAGCCTTCACGCCGCCTCACAGGCTGACGTATTTAACACAGCATTCAACGCTTTATACGAAAAGCTCACCGAGGACGCCAGCCCAACCTTTCATCCCTCACCACACAGCTCTTTCAGAAAGCAAGCTTCGCCACATATCATTCACTCAACTGGGCAACTCGAGTCTTATTTAACAAAGTTTCTGTTAAGTGAAGCAGCCCTCAAAACAGCCAACAATTTAAGCGAGTCAACCAGGCACCGTCTCCGGAACCAGCCGCTTCACGAGTCGGACACTCTTCCGGGGTCTGATCCCATCCCTAGCACCCCACCTAGACATATCACGAAAACCCAAGCCCTTCCGGCAAGACAAATCCTTTCGCACCAACAAGTCCAAATACCAGACTCCATCAGAAGATTGGAACAAACTATCCAACCCTTCAAGGTCACCACGGAAAGGCAACCCAAACAACCAGAAGAACCAGCCCTTTCGTCCTGACCAACGCGGACGCCCCCGCAACAACCAAAGAACACAACAGAAGCGGACCACAACTCCCGACCGCTGCAGCACTCACTCATCTCCCGGCAGCCACAATTCCCAACGGAAACTCTGACTACCTCAAACTCTCCCGCATCCCGGTCGGCGCAAGACTCCGCCAGTTCTACTCGGCATGGAAGAAAATAACCCACAATTCCGAAATCATTTCAATAATCAAAAAGGGCTTTCGCCACCTCCACTTGCAAATTCCCTTCCACGGGGCTTCACGTCCCCGGTCTCCGCTCCCCTTTCAGCCGAAATCAATCTCCTTGTCGCGAAAGGAGCGATCATCCTATGCCACAACTAGGGATCGGCCGATATGACTTTTTACCGATACGATACGATACCGATGAAAGGTAAACCGATCCGATCCGATACGATACCGATACAGATGTCGATACCGATAATAATAACAAATCAAGACTAAAAGTTTATATTTCGTACAAAAATAGCAACTTCGGTTTCTGGGTTTGCTTGGGTTTCAATTGTTGAGATGATCCAAAAAGTTCTTTGCAGCAATAACAACATTTTTACTCTTATTCTTACTTATGGCTTCAGTACATTCATTTTCTTAGTTAGATTTCAGTTGGTTGCTGTAAAACTTACAGCAGCAGAACCAACAAGTGCCACATTTTCATTCCAAACTGAGCAAATGGCTTTGCTTTTGCTGCACTTGGTGTCAGTTTTGCAGGGAAGACGGTTGCATTTCTTGGCATAACAAATATCTGTATCGGAAGCCTTATAGTGGTTCGATGCCGATATGGCAAAAATACCTATAAATACAGATAATACCGATACCGATATCAATATCGGACTATCCCTAGCCACAACCCGGGATCGGGCTTCTACAGCACCATCTTCACCCGGCCAAAGAAAACAGGAGGCCTACAGCTCATTTTCAACATGAAACCACTGAACCAATTCATCAACAACTACATTTCAAAGTGGCAACACTAGAGACCATCCGCCAATCCTTCAGACAACACGACTGGACTGTCTCCTTATACCTAGAGGATGCTTACCTGCACATACCTCTCGACCCATCCTCGACAAAATACTTCAGCTTCATCTACAACGACCAGGTCTTCGAATTCCGCTGTCTACCCTTCGGCTTGAATGCTGCATCAAGAATCTTCACCATGGTTTTAACAGACTCCGAGAATCTTGCAACAGCCCTTGTAACTTGCCCTTTACTTCCTCAAATTTTCCTCCCACTTTCGTCAAATTTACCTCCTCCCCCCCTTTTTTTAGGGGGGGTGGGTTGGAGGGGAGGGGTTTCATCCATTGCTACAAAATAAAAATTACTTTATGAATTCAGTCAGTTTATTATTCAAAGGGAATTTTCGGCTTTTCAGAACACACGATCGACAACCTTGGAAACTTTATAAAATGTGAGTAGCGAAGCTGACTCCTGTTGACGGACTGAGCACATACAATCCACCAATGATGCGCGAGTATTAAAAAAAATGACATAGGAAGTATGCAGATGGTTGAATTAATTGGAAATAACTTCTATCTGTTAAACATAATTATTCTTGTTTTATTCTTTTATCTGTCTTTAGGACTTCTTAACTTTCTCTCTCCTCCACGGTTTCCTCATTTTTTCCCTCTTTCCTCAGTAACCAGGTTACAGGGTTACGTAATATTCTCGAACCCCGGGTTTTAAAACTAATTCTCAGCCTACTACATCAAAATCAAATCCAGGCCAGCGCATACCTAGACGACTGGGCTCTTCACGATCACGACCCCACCTCTAGCGAAATGGGGACAAAACAATTCTGCTCCTGAGCCAACTGGGTTTCGGCGTGAACCAATCCAAGTCACGCCTCACTCCCCCAAAACTCTTCACTCCTAGGCGCCTCATTCAATCTGTCATCAGCCACAATCTCGCCATCTCTCGAAAGAGTACAAGACCTCCTTCATCACATCCGTCGCTTTCAACGCCAGGCGACCTTCTCCGTTCGGGAATTAAACTCTCTCATCGTGAAAATTGATTCAATGGCGAACCTGATTCCATACGGTCGTTGGATGACAAGACCCTTCCACCACCATCGCATCGACCATTGGTCAAACCCATTTCTCAACCCAGACCAACAGTTCCCTTTTCACGAAGACTTCCCTCAAGAAAGTCTCCTCTGGTGGTTAGATGTGAGAAACCTAACCAAGTCAACACCACTTCACAAACCAGCCCCCAGCCAACTCATCTTCACCGATGCATCGAACCATGGCTAGGGAGCCCATATGAACAACCTGAAAATTTCAGGTTCCTGGGAGGAAGACAAAGGTCATCACATCAACTTCCTCGAACTTTGAGCAATCCAACTGGCCTTGCAGCATTTCCTTCCACACATCAGAAACCAAGTCATCCTAGTCCAGGCAGACAACACGACAGCCTTGGCCTACATACGGAAAGAAGGAGGAACCAAATCCAGACTACTCCACAACCTGACCTCCGAGATCCACAACCTTTGCATCACGAACAACATCACTCTGCTTCCCCTTCACGTTCCAGGGAACAGGAACGTCATAGCAGACTAGCTATCTCGCCGCTCACCCCCAACAGGGGAATGGTGCCTCAAGGAATCCATCTGCGAATATCTCTTCTTGACGTGGGGAACACCGATGTTAGACCTATTCGCCACGAGGCACAATGCCAGACTTCCCCATTACATCAGCCCGATAACGGACGAACAAGCAATGGCAACCGACGCATTAACATACCCATGGCACAACCTATATGCCTACCTATTTCCTCCATTCAAACTCTTTCCACAAGTTCTACAAAAAGCCGAGGAAAACCAAAGCCTATTCCTTCTCATAGCCCCCTTTTGGCCGTCAGCACCATGGTTTCCACACCTACTGTCTTTACTAGTCGACTTCTCAAGAAGCCTCCATCTTCAACCAGATCTTCTGTCTCAACAAAAGGGCACAAAAATACACCCAAACCTAGCAAACCTAAACCTTCACGCGTGGCTACTATCATCAAACTCCTCAAAAGGGCGGGAATTCATAAAGATGACGCCTTCTGAATCGCCTCAAAGGCCAAAAGAAACTCAACCAACAAAATGTACGACAGTCACTGGTCCAAATGGTTTCATTGGTGCCACGCAAGGGAAATTAATCCAACAATCCCTCTCTGCCAGAATTACTATGATTCTTCACTGACCTTTTCGACATCGAAAAACTCAAAGGCTCAACGATCCTGGTCTACCGTTCAGCACTAAATTCAGTCTTCAAAGCAGCAGACAAAACCAACCTCCTCGAAGACTATCGGATATCTTCACTTCTCCGCTCATTCGAAAATGACCGCCCTTCAACAAAAAGACTGGCTACCGATTGGAATTTATCAATTGTGCTCCAATCCCTAATAGAAGCACCTTACAAACCAATGCAAGACTGTTCTCTGCACCTCCTAACCAGGAAAACCGTCTTCCTCGTAACACTCGCAGCAAGTGCTCGCTGTTCTGAAATTCAAGCACTTTCCGCAGACCCTGCTTTCTGCATCTTTGGTCCAAACTTCACGTCTGTTACACTACACCTTAGAACAGATTTCCGAGCAAAAACTCAAAAACCATCTGAACCGCCGAAACCCATCACGTTCCCAGCTCTCTCCAATCTAACAGGAGACGAACCTGAACGCCTACTCTGCCCGATTCGTGCACTCCGATTCTACCTCACCCGCACCCAACATGACATCCGCAGAGGCAGAAACCAACTCTTCCTCCCAGTAGATCTCCAAACAGGTGAAGCTTCGTCAGCAATGATCTCACGCTGGATCAGGAAAACCATCGATGCCGCTTACGACAAGGCAAACCTGAGCAGGGAAAGAGCAACAGCACATGAGGTCAGAGCATGGTCACGTCGTGGCCACACCATAACGCCATCCCACTAGAAGAGATTCTACAGGCAGCCTCCTGGCATCACTCTACGACATTCACCTCCCACTACCTGAGGAACATGTCAAGAGAAGGAGGACTACACTGGCTAGGACCAATTGTCGCAGCCAGAACTGTGATCAAGCCCCCTTAAGCACAATCAGAACGAAACAGAAGGAAGCCATCCCAGATGGAAGCAAGTCACCCACAGAGGGAAGCAAACCACCCATATTAGTAAGCAAGCCTCCCATAGAAGGAAGCAAGACCCTCATACACGACGGTCCTTTTCAGGGCCACCAAACCCTACGAAAGAGAACCAAACTCCTGTTTTCATCACTTGTTCTGAATAAAGTGCAAAATTATCAAATTTTTTGGGGGAAGCCTGCTTGCATCCCGGGGTGCCCCGTCAGATCAGTGCCCGCCACCACGTTTGACGAGGTCAGCTGATAACGCTAAAATTATCAGGTTAATATGTTTTGGCAAATAAGAGAACATTTTGCCGGTCATCAGCCTGACCGGCTAAAAATGGTTTCTTTTTGCGTAAAACATACTTAACCAAAGGCCCGCCCTACCTGCTCTCTCGAGTCACCTCCTGGCAGATGAGAGGAAAATAAATGCTGACATTGGCCAGATGCCGCTTTATACAGAGGACTGTGTCGTGCAGGAGCAGTGAGAGCATGCAAGCAGGCGGATACATGCAACCGAAAAACCTCCAGGGAACATTCCGTTGAGGACAATGTAATGCTAAAATTATCAGGTTAAGTATGTTTTAGGCAAAAAGAAACCATTTTTAGCCGGCCAGGCTGAGGGTACTGGTAGCTTTACAGAAACATATAATGAAAATGGAAAATTTGCAGTCCATCTTCTGCCATGATTTAAAGGGACTCATTAGGCCTATTGTTTGGTCTGCTGTGCAGCAATTAGCCCTTATCAAGAGGGGTGCAAAGGAAAAATTATTGACACCAAAACAGGGGTTTAACAATTGTGGGTCGAAAGTCCCTACTCCCCCCCCTCCAAAAAATGACAAAATATAGCCTATATTTTTTTGAAAGGGCTAGCGAGATGATGGCTTCTTCTACAGTCTACGCTTCAATAAACTAAGTATGCTTCAAGGTTGTAGTGTACAAGTTTAAACACAGAGGAAAAATTTTTTATTTTTTATTTTTCATCGTAAAAGTTGGGAACCAGTCTTCTAATTTCGTGGCTCCAGGGCCCAGGTGCTTTGCACCCTCTGCACCCCCCCCCCACACACACACACTCTCACATTATTGCTGCATTGTTGGCCTGTAGTAAAAGTTTTTCACGGGGAGCTGGGCATTGTCGGCTATGAAAGTGAGGCCAAAACTTGTGTTCCCTCTCCTAAACTGCATAGGAGAAAAAATGTTCTACTCTAGTTCCCTAA
>JAHWFP010055461.1:0-13090 GCA_023313725.1 Lithobius niger | reverse complement strand
CAGTTTTGTCTTTTTGATGCATCTTTTTTCTCTTAGTTGTTCTTTTCCTTGAGTTTCTGTCGCTTCTAACAGTTTGTCTTTTTGATGCTGACTTTTTCTCAAGTCTTTCTTTCCGTTGGTCCTATGTCTTTTAGTTGGTCCTATGTCTCTTCATTTCTCCTGCAGCATCTCTCTTCGTTGTTCTACCAATTCAAGTACGCTAGCTGCTGCTTTTCTCCTCCTTTTTCCATCTGGATTTTTCTGTTGTGATTTAAGTGTCACTCCCTGTATCGTTCAGTTGTAATCGAGGGGCCATCTGACCCCTATTTGGGTGGTAGTTACAGGGAGCTTTCATCCAGCTGGCCTTGTTCCTGATGTATCACGGCTTTACAGAACTGCCTTGTATCAGCTGGTGTTGCCTTCCAATGCTACATTGTTCAAACATAGTACTCGAACCGGCCGTGACATGCTTTTCACGGTGATTTTTAATTAATTCTATAATAAAACACAAAATTAAATAACAGAAAACAGCAATGAGCCTAAGTATGGTTGCTATAAACTCGTTATTCTCTGCAGTTACCTACACGAAGCAAACCATTTCTATGTTCCCCCTCCACATGTTAATGAAGCACATGTTTCGATTACCGGCATTTTCAAATTTACCTCATGATCATCTTGTTTGCCGCAGTTTCTGAATTTTCTTTTTACCATGAAGTCCTCTACATAGTCATGCAATAATTATTGCAATCTTCTAGTTTTCATTTAGCTATCAAACTATTAGTCGGCAAGATTAACTTGGCTAATAGTATTAACCATGGCGGCCTTTCCCTGGTTGGGTGATATCACTACATTCAAAGGCCGACCCCTTTTTGGAAACTTGGCGGCTTCTCTTACACCAGTTTTGGTTTTGGGTGGATTCAAACTTACCTCATGGTCGTCTTGTTTGATGCAGTTTCTGAATTTCTTTACCATGAAGTCCTCTACATAGTCATGCAGTATTTCTGCCTCTCTTTTATTGAAGAGTTTTGGGAGTTTAATGTACACTTTAAATCCTTTACCGAACTTGGTTTTGAGATGTTGAACTGGTCCAATGCATTTGAGCTGGCCTTTCTTCATCACAGCCAGTCGAGTGCAAAGCACTTCACACTCATCCATGCTAGAAATAAAAAAAAAGTAGTTATTAAAAGCAAATATTATACACGAGAAATAACGTAGTGCAGTTAAGCGCTTTAAGCAGTGACGTGACCAGGATTCGAACTGGCAACCCAATACTTCCCTAGATCACTGATATTTAGCGTAATTTACGTTCGAGTCTAACAGGGTTCCACCAAAAAGCTGATAAAAATTTTCCTGGTGTTTCCAGGTTTTCCAGAGTAGTTGAGGTCAATTTCCAGGCTATTTACCGTAAATTTCAGGAAGAAATCTTTTTAGACACATTTTACCAGTTTAATTGTTTATTGGCTTTACACAATACAAAAGAGTATAGCCAAATATAATGAACTTTTAGATGTCAAAATACAACATAACATTTTTTTATCTCTGTGTGGTTAATGTAGCAAGGGCCTAGCCCTAGGATAAGTTTGGATACGTTTTTTTTTTATTTGTTTACAAGATGTTGCAGCTCTTTAGATTAGCCTCTAAGTCCGGCTTGTTTTTCCCCCAGAGTTTTCCATGTTTTTTTTGTGAAAAATCGGAGAATTCCCCGAGTTTTCCAGGTTCTCCTGGTTGGTGGGAACCCTGTCTAGAAAGGAGAAACGCTCGGAATTTATAGTCACGTGAGCGTTCTCAAGACTGCAGCGATCGAAAACGGCCGGATTTCTTTTTCTTCTGCGTAGCCGTAATGACCCACCTGGGTTTCTCGACGGCGGAAGTAGAAAACCTTCATCAATATGCTAACTCCTCCGCTATCATAAAGATGAGTCACTGAGTCCGTTATTAACGTCGCAAGAGTGACTAGGGCTCCATTCCACGGAGCTTTTGAATTTATTTGTATTTCTTTACCATTGCCTAAGATCGTCAGCATTCTAAGTCGAATTTTTATTATGTATTACATCATTTTTAAATAGTTTTTACGTTATTACTCAGCCGCAGTTAAGCTGTGCTTAGAAAAAAAAAAGCGACACGCTCGTGTAACCAAAAATTGTTGCAAAGGAAGGAACGTTGGCATTTTTGTACGGACGGTGTCGCCCTCGGTTGACAGAACGAGGCAATATAACGAATAATCGCATAAGATCGTAAGCATTCTAAGTGGAATGGAGCCTTAGTCACTGCGTTGACATTAATAATTGGCTCAGTGAGTCATCTTTACGCCCGTATAGGAGTATAGGCACATCGATGAAGGATGGTGTTATACTGGAGATCTGTGGATGGACTGGGTTGCACTGACTGTATAGAGCCCTGGTCTAATTTTAGCTATTTAGCTTGTTTTTCCTTTTTCTTTAATGTAATTTACAGCGATTCGTGTATATTATCCCACCAAAAGATAACTGAAGAACTAACCATGGTGCCGTGCATAACCCCTCAAGACTTTGAGCAAATGAACGAAAGTACCTACATACGTATTTTCAAAAATTATCGTAGCAAAGCATTAATAAATTCTCTGCCGAGCCAAAAGTTACATTAAAGGCTCATCCCCTCCCCCATCTACCAAAACGACAAGAAACAAACACGATTATAACTTGTTCTCTAAGCGTGCCTTGACGGATTTTAAGGAAAGTCATTGAGGCTATTGTTGAAATAATCCAAAGCGGCAAAACTATGTAAAAAGCTATGCCAATGCAGAAAGCAATGCAGGAGCGATGCCACAGAAGCGGCAACTTTTACTGCATAGAAGCCTGTAAATATGATCTCTATTATTAAGTAACTGCATAAGTTATTAGAAAATGTGGCGTGTTCTCGGGCTACTCTGCGCAAACGCTAGGGGTTTGTAATATAATGGATAATAGACTAGACAACGATTGACTGTAGATTTTCTATTGGCAACACCCTTCTTCTGACTGCTATCAAAATAGCAATAGAAATAGTATTTCAGATTAGGCAGGATTGATTGTTCAGGTAAAAATAGCGCGGATTTAGGTTATAATTATTATTGCATGGCGTGCATAGGAAATAATTTTAGTTTCCCCAAAGTACCTAGAAAGGGGATCAAAGTTGTAATTTGTACTACAAAGGTTATATTAGGACTCGTATCATACCATGACTTTTTTGGTACTTTCAAGAAGAGGGGAAGGGACTATACATCAGATCCATGTTCGGTCATATTCTCTTTAAAACCATGACGTTCTTCATTGATGGCTCTGCCATTCTTTTGTTTTATCAACTTTTTTTAATTTTTTTCTTTATTACGCTCCCCCCCCCCCCCCCTTTTTTTTAGTCTTCTGTACAGCCGTACCGGCTAAGAAGATTATTGCATAGACTTTGTCCGTCCGTCCGTCGCCTTTTTCAACTTCGCAACGGTACTAGTTATAGACGACCACTGTTTATACAACGTTAGATTCAGTGTCAAACGTTAGTTAAATAACATGGCAAATTAAAACATCGTTACTTCCTTGCAGCTAATAGACTTCTTCGACGTAAGTAAATTAAATATTAACATTTGATTGTTGACCTGAAAGGATAAAACGCAGCTATAAAAACAAAAGCATTTTAGCTTATCGTTTGAAGTAGTCTCGTCGCATTGTTGCATGAATGAATAGGCTTCCCGTCGAACCAGATTCTCCATTATGTCTATCTGCTACTTACGAAATTAAAACTACAGTTAAAAAAATTGGGCCTAAAAAAGGAAAATTAGGCCTAAAATCACGTTACCACAGCAACGTCAAGTTGCTATGAGTTGCTGCTGGCTTCGCCCGAAAGCGCACCGTGTTGCAAAAATGAATAGGCTTACTGTACAAACCAAACCTCCGTTGGCTGCTACTTACGAAATTAAAGCTGCAAGTAAGAATTAGGCCTAAAAGTTGACAAATACATCTAAGATGTGAAATAAGCTTAAAAGCTAACACATTTCTAACCGACAATTCTGATCGTTACTGCTTTTAGATTATATAATAGAGACAGCTGTTGCAATGCGTGATAGGGGTGTGCGCCTCACCATTGGTAGTGGCAGAACTGTACAGAAGACCGGATGCGACTAGGTAGTCGCTGTAGCCGCTTGTTTTTTTATACGTACGTAACAGTATTGAAGGACAAAAATGTTAGACTCAACTCTTTTCGTTTAAATTGAAATATATACATTGAAAATGCAGACTGAGAGGAGTCTGAATAATGCTTCTATTCGAAACTTGTGACAAAAACTTCCCAAATTTCATGATGCAGCCAAAAATCCCTACATAAATTATATACAGGTACTTCCATAGCCACCCTACTTGGGCGATATGAGCATGGTGATGCTTCCTTCTATATTTGTCACAAAATCATATCCAAAATAACTAACACCCAATATAAATTTGTGAATTACGTGCAGCACTTACTATCTTCCTACAGTGGATGATTGAGTAATGCTATAAATTTATAACAATATCACTTACAAAATAAATTGTAGTCAGCAAAATCACTTCATGAATTACGTGAATTAAAAGATTGATCTTCATATCGGTGCGAGTTGGAAATGACTGGAGCTCCCTCGAAATAAAAAAAAATAATAATTTCCAAAATAACTTTTATGACCCAAAATCATTTTATGAACTATTTTTTTTCTTTGTGTGCTTGTCAGTACACGTCCGGCAATATATCTGTACTACCAATACAATCGTTGAGTATTGCTAGGAGACAATTCATGTGGAGACTGAGCATTATATAGTAAGGTATGTTGCGAGTGCATGCCAGAAGACCAAATTGCGTTTCATAACCAATTTTCTTCAGTTCATGAATAATTTTTAAACCCGAGTATCTCCCTCAGTTTTTTTAGCCAATATTTTTGGCCTCTCAGCCAATTACAGCCTTATTCTGATTGGAATCGTCTACCAAGCGGACGATTAATAAGTGATAAGTGCTCTAGTGTAAAGCGATAAGCAGGAATCAACACTAGTTAGCACCACACAAAACTAGAATGGCATATTCCAACGTGCGAAAACGGCTTAATTGCTTATTAAAGCACGAGAAACTGACTTAATGTGTAGATAGGTTTTAGGTAAGGTTACATTTGATTTGTTTTCGATGGGACGTCAATTGCTTACTTTTTTCTTGCAGCAATAAACAATAATGACCCTCGACACAATCACTTGTTTACTCTCCCATTCTCCCCCTCGTCCTATCCTCTTACCCATCCCTCTACTCCCTTCCTCCGCTTTGCTGCACGTAGTTAAATTTGGATGGTTAGTTGCATTAAGTGTTACTGCCCCTTCCAGGCCCTCCCCTTTTGTAAGATTCAGCAAAACTAGATACCATCTCAAACAACTAAACAAAATGACTCTTAGGTTAAGTTAATACGTAATCAGATGCTTAATGGTAACACACACTGGCCTCCTCCGCCCTTTGCAGTACATTTAGTTTTTATAGCAAAAGAATGCCAAAGGCAGGGCTAACAGACGCACTGCCCAACACATTGGCCTTCCCCATCAACCACGCCCACCTCCACACACACACAGTCTACCATTTTGGCTTGAGCGATCCGTACCGTGCGAAAAAAAAATTCCTTCGTGATGCATGACGTCATTTAAGACTTGGCGCTGAGATGATCGGGCAAATTAAATGTGCCAATTTCAAATTTTTGCTTGCAAAAGAATTAAATTTAACACGCTCGCCCACGCCCGTTTTCATTGTTGGGGTTATCGAGGTACTTTGCTTTTACAGTACTCGTTGTTTTCCTGTGAAACTTTGCTTTCTAATGTAAGATTACAACGAATTACATAGATATTAATTTTTTGTTAGTTTAAAATAAACCTGTAATGAAATTTCGGTTGTTTTCGTCACCACGAGTTTTGGTTGTTGATGTAACCACGTCACGTCTGATCGCTTACCACCACTGTACTCGCTTTTAGATGCCTAAACCATGCGAATGGCTGTTTACCGTGACGTCACCATGAGTTAGCCAATGACGAACGAGAACAACGGCTGTTTGGCCGTCTGATTGAACTAGCCCAGTCACGTGATATGCACGTCACAGCAAACAGCAATGGCGTGTGTTATACATGCATAGCCAGGACCCCACAAGTGATAAGAAAGATGGGTGTTTACCTAACTGTTAAACTAGCTGAAATTTTGATGAACATTCTAGTAGTGGGCATTTGTTTATCCGAACGTTTACAGCAAATTCATGTTTTTGTCCAAGTGTTCGCCGCATACCGTTCACGGACCAGATAGTCCGCGGACCACATGTAGATGACCACTGGGCTACACCACGTAAGTCACTACTAATACACTAGCAAATAAATTCATAACGTAACACAAACTGCGGAATTTCTTACATATGCCCATAAATATTTCTGATTTATTAATGAACTGGTAGGATAGTCCGTGTACCACACGTTGAGTTCCACTGGGCTACACCACGTAAGTCACAACTAATACACTAGCAAATAAATTCATGAACCTGTAACAACACAAACTGTGGAAATTCTTACATATGCCCAGAAATATTTCGATTTATTAATAAACTGATAGGATACCTCTCACGAGATACTTTAATTAAACACCCTTCCTCCGGTGGGTAGTTATAGATCTCTTAGGAAAACTCAAATTTTTTCTGCCTTTAATTCGTTTCTGCTCTAGTCTTGGCAAATCGGGGGTCGGGAACTTAATAATTGGCCAACACAAATGATCTCACGACCAAACTGATAATGCAATTGTAAATACGAGTTCAATTGTAGCAAAAACTTTCGTGTTCCAAAAAACTATCGATTGCACTCGGGATTATCATTAAGAAAACATCGTTCGTTGCCTTACTGTGAAAGTTCTCGTCACTATTAGAGTCATAATTACTGGAATTATGTAGAAAATGTCCGCTCATTTTCACAACGAGGACACTTTTTAATGTTCAGCTAATTTTCGGTGGCTGGCTGCTACCATCCTCAGGCACTCCGACGAAAGTTTTTGGCCTCCGTGTGTTCCTACATCGTTGTCGTTGTCCAAAACGTCATTGGCAACGACCTGAAGCAACAGCTTGGCAGGAAGTGGAAGCTGGATGAGCTAGAGAGTATGCTGCCCACCAAATACGGGAGGCCGCGAGGAGCGTCGGTTACAAATTTGAAGCAGACGACAACAATGTAGGAACACACGGAGGCCAAAAACTTTCGTCGGAGTGCCTGAGGATGGGGGCAGACAGCCATCGAAAATTACCTGGACATTAAAAAGAGTCCTCGTTGTGAAAATGAGTGGACATTTTCTACATAATTCTAGTAATTATGACTCTAATAGTGATTATCATTAAACATTGATAATCGGGATTATCATTACCTATGATATTCTTCCTACCTGTGTGAAGTCAGAATTATCGAAGCTCCCCTCGAAATTTGAGACAAAATTATTTCCCATATTTTCCTTCTTGATGCTGGGTCAACTCCTGTCGTAGGTTCATCCATCATTACCATGGCAGGTACTCCCAAGAACGCTATGGCTGCACTTAATCTGCGCTTTGTTCCTAAACTAAAAAAAAAGTTATATTATTGACAAAATCTCTTTAATACTACATTTTACACGGGAGTTCGACTGTTGAAGCACGCGCACAAGTCACCTCGAGTGGCAGAGAGCCGAGGGCTCAATGTCTGACTAGGGTAGTGCGCCCAGTTTGAGGTGCTAATTTCTCGTATTTGAAAGAATTGGTGTTAAAAATTGCTTAAGCGTAACAAAGACATATATACATAAGCTTTAAAAAACGATAATTTTAAAAGGTAAAATTAGTTTTTACTAACCTAAATACTTACTTCAGTAATTATGCTTAAAATCATCATTTTACGCTATCACTGCTCATTTATCAACTAAAAAACTCCCTTTTTTAGCTTGTATCCAACTTTCTCTCCTCTCCCGCCAGGGGCGCTGCTACTCGTAACTAGGAGGCCGCCATCTTGTTTGTTCCCCTTATCACATTTTGAACTCTCCTTTCAGTGAATGCGGGGAGGCGGGCGGGTTCTTACTGAAGTAAGTATTTAGGTTAGTAAAAACTAATTTTACCTTTTAAAATTATCGTTTCTTACTACCTGCAAATACTTACTTCAGTAATTATGCTGAATTTGTCATTCAGGCAGTGGGGAAAAACCTCACTGAACCCGGGAGAGCTTGTCTACTACTGTTTTAACATGGAATAAGTCAACTTACCACTTCTACACAGTTGGTCTCGTCTCCTCTTCCAGTTACTTCACTGCCGTGCTCAGTTGACTGGGTGTCCCTAGTCTACACTCGAGGTGACTCCCTCAGTCTGAGTTAGCACTATAGTTCATTCACCAGTGTGTACCAGGGGTGACCCCATCCGGTGGAACGTCATTAGAGCTCCTTTCCTGCCACCACATGACCCCTCACCACGTTCTCTCCTCTAAGCCCACAAGTTTCCCGCAGATAATGTTTGATGAAGGTGGTACTGCTATTCCATGAGCACGCTGTTACCACCTCATCCAAAGGTGTGCCACAACCATACGCCCATGATGCGGCTAATGCCCGAAGCTCATGTGCTCTAACTGTAGCGGGGAGATCTTCGTGATCCTGTCCGTTCAAGTATGCTCTTTTAATTACGGCACAGATCCATTTCCCCAACTTGAAGGGTGACACTCCCCTATCCATAATCTCACCACTGTTTGAGTCCACATCCAAAAACAGTGGAGTATGCTTGTTATGAACTTGCAGTCCTCTTTCTTTATTATCTGTTTTGGATAGGTAGAACCGCAAAGCTCTAATGGGACACTGCAAACGTTCCTGGTTCCCTGGTTGTCCACATCCTTTTAGAGCTTTAATCCGTACAGGCTTTGGTATTGTTCCCGGTTTGCAATTTTTCGCTCGGAAATGGGCCGGAAACGTCAAAAATACCTCCGACCAGTCTTTGGAAAATCGAATATGACCGTCATCCCTGGTGAAGGCTGCCAACTCACTTTGGCGTGCTGCCGAGGCCAAAGCAACTAGAAACACCGTCTTCAGGGATAGAGATAGAATGGACGCATTTCTAGCTGGCTCATATGGGGCGCCCATTAAACTTTGTAGCACCAACGGCAGATTCCATTTTGGGAACAATTTCGTTTGTCTTGGTCTTGCATTTTCAAAGGCTGTCATCTGTTTGGAAACCACCACATTGGAAAACAGTCTTTGGATCCCCTACGCATGTCAGCACCGAGTTAATGGCCGAACGATAGCCCTTGATAGCACTTGGGGACAAGCCTTTGGTAAATAGCTCTTCAAAGAAAAAAGTCAGCATTTGTAGGTCCGGGTTGCATGGGTCGCAGTCTGACTTTACACACCACTCGAACCACTTTTTCCATTTGGCATTGTAGTTACGTTGCGAGGACTCCCTCAAACACTTTGTAATCCTGGAAGCCACTACCTCCTTAAATCCCTCCTTCACCAAATTCTTCCTCAGAGTTTCCACCCTTGAAGATTCAGCATGGAAGGGTTTTGGTGCTGGGTTCTCCCCCGATGCTGGGTTAAGAAGTTCTCTGTGATTGGCAGAGGGATCGGCTCCGTCTTTTTCAGCTCCATCAGCTCTGGGAACCATGGAGCTGCTGGCCACCAGGGGGATACTGGGATGAACTGTCCTTTGGCCACTCTCAACTTGTTGACCACTTTCAACAGGAGTTTGAACGGCGGGAACAGGTACGCATTCAGTCCTTCCCAGCTTATTGACAGCGCGTCCGTTGCCCAGGCCCTCGCATCCGGGAACGGGGACACAAAACATGGGAGCTGAGTGTTGTAGTGGGTTGCAAACAGATCCACCGACGGGGTTCCCCACTGACGAAACAGGGCTTTGCAAACTTGAGGGTCCAACATCCATTCCGTAGTCGGCACCTGTGAACCCCGGGACAACTCGTCCGCCCACACGTTGAGACTTCCTGCTATGTGGCGAGGAACCGGCGAGATTTCGTACCGCATGCAGATCTCGAAGAGGATGGAGGCTTCTTCCATAAGACATTTCGAATGCGTGCCCCCACCTTTCTTCACATACGCAACAGCCGTGGCATTGTCGCACATGATGCCCACTGCCTGACCTCTCAGCCTTAACTTCCAGGCAAGGAGGGCTCTCCAAACTGCTCTGAGTTCCAGGACATTAATATGCAGGACCTTCTCCTCTTCGCTCCAAATGCCTGATGCAGTCTCTCCGGCAAGGTGAGCACCCCAACCTGACAGGGAGGCGTCCGAAAACAGGAGCAACTCCGGAACGGGCTCGTGAATGGGCACTCCCACTTGAAGGTTTTCCTTCACCGTCCACCACGCCAAGCTTTGCCTCGGGAGGTCTCGTAGCGGAATGATGTCCATCCAACTGTTCCGTGGCTGCCACGCTGTCTTCCGAAACCAGCGAATCGGTTTCACTCGCCAGTGGCCTAAGGGTACAAGTCTGGCGCTGGAGTCCAAGAGTCCAATGAGCGATGCCAACTCCTTCGCCGTTACCCTGGTCCTTCGGACGAATGTCTTCACCGACTTTCTCGTCTTGACGAACCTCTCCAGCGTTGGTTTTACCAACATTTTTACAGTGTTGAACTCCGCACCCAGGAACACAAAACAAGTGCTTGGAACTGGCCTGGACTTCTTGAGGTTTATACCAAGACCTAAATGTGAAAACAGGGAGCTGCACATTTCCCACTGCTGAGTCAGAAGAAAACAGTCCTTGTTTCGAACAAGCCAATCGTCCAAATATGCATGAGCTTTGATGTGATGTAGGTGCAGGTATTCAGCATTCGGGTAAACACGTATGGAGCCGTCGCTAAGCCGAAGGGAAGAGATTTCCATTGGAACGATTTCCCCCCCGCCACAAGGCGGAACAGATGTCGAATCGTAGGATTGAGGGGAACGTGCAGATACGCATCCTCGAGGTCGATCGAAATGGTATACTCTTCGTGCTGGAGCGAGTCTCGAATTGATTCGATCGATTCCATCTGGAAATGTTCCTTTGCGAGGTGTTGATTGAGTTTCCGAAGATTGAATATAACTCTGGATCCTCCTCCCTTCTTCGGAATCACCCTTGCGGGACTCCAAAAACCTGGACCGGGCGGTGCTTCTTCTACCGCCCCCTTCACAACCAGCAGATTGACTTCCTTGATAAGTTCTGGGATTTCGGAACGTCTTACCAGCCAGTCCGGCGGGCAGTCTGTAGTTACAAGCCTGGTGACGAATGGCGGTGTGTATCCCTCTTCCAAAGTTTGGATGACGAATGGGTCCGACGCAATCCTCTTCCAATGTCCCAGATGTCTGGCAATCCTTCCCCCCACCTGACGGTGAATGGGGGGGCGCCCTGACCATGGCCAGTCACTGACGTGGAGGTCTTTTACCCCTTCCATGGAACGATCCTCGGCCACGCTGGTAACTCCCTGATCCTTTCCCGCGCGACGAGGAGGGGGGATGGTCACGAAAGGGCGAACGATCCCTTGACTTGTCCACTGGCTTTTTGTTGCTACTCTTTCCTCCATATGGCTCATTCCAATGTCCTGATGCTGGGTGTTGGATCTTTGCATATGGTGTCTTGCTTCGAGAGCTTCCAGGGTTCGTGCTGACCGATGTTCGAGGAGGTCGAACCTTCGCCCTGAGTTCTGGAGCCAATACAAGTAACTGTCCATTAAACAAGTCTCCAGAGCCATGAACTGGCAAAAGTCTCAACTTGCCCACTACATCCGCCGGGACCCCAGTTGCCGATTCTAGGAGGGCATCTCGACGCCGAAAAGCATTGTTCATGAGTAGCCGGCATTGCCAATTTAAACTATCCTTGTGGAATGAAGACGCTCGTTTAAGAAGATGCATACATTCCCTAATTGTTTTATTTTCCCTGAGCTCCGGGTTCACCAACGCCATCGCCTTCAAAGCCGCAGTTGATGACGAGTAAATAAGCTCTGCTTGAGAGCTTGCTCTCATGCTGGCTCTCAACATGACATCATCCTCTTCAAATTGTTGAGCAGGAGTTTTAATGAATGAGGGGTTCTTGAGAACCGAATCCAACTCGGTACTACACAGTTCCGTTACATACTCGGCTTCCTTGTAGGTCCGAAATCTCTTCTTATTCGGGGCTCCTTTTCCGACTGATTTGAAAAACATATGTGTTTTCTTCGGGTCATGCGGTGGCAGGGGTTTTGAACAAGTCACAGGCAGTTCATTTTTCCTAGTTAACGACTCAGTGTTTAGTAGTTGCCGAAACAAAACTGCTGATTGCGGCAGATGGGAGGTGCGCTGCTTATAACATCCCTCATTTGCCAACGTATCCATGGGTGGATCCTCTGCCTCCTCCACTGGCGGAGGTCCTTCCTTGAAAAACCGAGTGTGTCTCAAATGCTTGAGTGCCACCTCCGTAAATTCCGCCCACGGGATATAACCTGGGCCTTCATTGAACGGGTCCTCTGTGTTATCCCCTTCCGTCTCGTCGCTACTCTCAGAAGTTCCGTTATTGTGCTCTTTCCTAGCTTTTCTTCTTTTAGACAACCCTTTGTCTATACTTGAAGCCACCGTTCCTCTCCTCTTCCTTGAATCATTCTCAACTCAAGAACCACCCTTGGTGGGTGTAAATTCCATACTTGAACTCAAATGATGAGCATCTTCCAGACGTAATGATGACTGCCTTTCAATCGGCGACATGCGGCGACAGACTGGCGACACACGGCGACAGTCCGGTGACACGTAGTTAGCAGGTGAGGAACAGGCGGCGACACAATGGTGACTGGCCGGCGACACACGGTGACGGTCCGGCGACACGTGGCGGCGACACGGTGACGACTGAGCGGCAACGGGACTGTTCTCCTCACGCAGTGGCGAAAACTCAGCGACATGCGGCGACTTGACGCCCGTCGTGTTTGACGCCATAAACGAGCTCATTATGTCTAGTAGTTTCGTAAATTTGTCCTCACTGGACTTTACTACTCCTACAGTTTTGCGTGATTTTCCGCTTGAGTGCTCATATGAACCGCTATTCCCCACACCGGGAGCGGCCATTAGAGTACTGTCATTTCCTGACCTGCGAGTGGACGCCCTAGACGATTTTCCTTTCTTCGCCGAGCTC
>JAHWFP010055459.1:0-12064 GCA_023313725.1 Lithobius niger | reverse complement strand
CTCCACTCTACAATTGGGGGAAGAAGAACCGGCAAAAACATTCTTGTTACACTGATAACGTTTCACTTTCTTTGAATTTTCGTGTCGACCGACAAACTCAGGTGTTTTGCAAAATTCTTTCGCATTCAGGAGTGTACTCCCATGCAGAATGCGGTAAAAAAGAGCCAATCTGTGATGACTTTGTCTGCCAGAAAATGACTGTCATTTAAAATTGTTACAGATACTAGTGACGCAGTCTCCCCTACTGTAGTTCCCAATAACCAGCCTAGCAGCCCTCCACAGGACCCTCTCCAGACAATCTGAAAGATTCTTGGTGTAAAGATCCCACACAGCACAGCCATAATCTAACTGAGATCTTGTTACAGCATTGAAAACTACCTCACTGACCCTAGGACTAGCATCCTTCAAAACCTTGCAAAAAAATATAATAACTCGATTTGCCTTAGTACACACAGTTTGAATGTGATCAGCCCAGGACAACTTGTTGTTTATCGTGACTCATTATTGATCCTGCTGAAAAATGTAATGTTTTGAAGACTACTTTCAATCAGTTTTGGGCACCCTCACAAGGGACCTCTACCGTTTTTCTCGAGCAGGACTGATGTCAAAATGTTGGAGGTAACGGTTACCTTTGAAGGAGTTCAGAAACTGATAAATGATTGAAGACTGGGAAAGCTTGTGGTGCAGATGGAATCACAGCTAAAATTTTTAAGCTGATGCTGCCTTACAGTGCACAGATTTTAACGGTAATTTTTAACAAGTCACTGACTGAGGCGGAACTGCCAGTGGACTGGAAGTTTGCTAGGGTGGTCCCCCTTCATAAGGGAGGGAAAAAAATCGATCCAGGGAACTACAGGCCAGTATCTCTAACGTCTGTGGTGGTGAAGATGTTGGAGCATATCGTTGTGTCTTGTGTTAGCAAACACCTGCAAGAAAATAAACTTCTACATCCTGCACAGTATGGCTTCAGAAGAGGAGGTTCTTGTGAACAAATGCTTGTTGACCTTCAGCATTCCATTGTCACGGGTATGGACCAGGTTGGGCAGGTTGACATGGTCTCTTTTGACCTTTCTAAAGCATTCGATACAGTAGACCATCGACTGCTTTTGCACAAAATGGCTGCGTATCGTATTGCAGATGGAGTCTTGAACTGAACATCTGATTTCATTGGGTGTAGGGAACAAGTTGTAGTAGTTGATGGACTGACATCTGACTCAAAGCAAGTAACCTCTGGCGTACCGCAGGGTTTAGTGTATGGTCCTCTGCTTTTCATTCTCTTCCTGAATGATGCTTTGGATCATTTTTCAAGTGCAGCCTTCTATTTTGCTGACGATGGAAGTTTAGCAGCAAGAATAAAGTGTTTTAATGACTGCTTGGCTCTTAGCAGGGACTCCCAATATCTTTTGGAACTGGTGTAAGAAGTGGAATTTAAAGATCAATCGTACCAAGACGAAAGTTGTGTCATTCACAAGAAAACAGCTGGTAAATACAGTGTTTTATGATTACACTTTAGGGGGGGAGGTACTCAATACAGTCACTGACTTAAAGTGTTTAGGTGTGCACCTGACCTCAGAATGGCAATGGAATATTCATGTGTCTGATATTGTAAAGGGTGCGGAGAGAATGATGAAATTCGTTTACAGGGTGCTGCGAGATCCTCCTGAAAAGACTCGCTTGGCGGCGTACAAAAGCCTTGTTAGGCCAAGACTTGAGTATGCTTCAGTTGTTTGGGACCCTTACTCTTCCTCTTTAGTGCAGCAAGTGGAGAGAGAGTACAGAGACGTGCAACTAGGCTCATAAAGAGAGACTTGAGGCAAGAGCTTTGTGTTACTGCTACACAGAGGGAGCTTGCTTTATTGAACCTGGAGGACAGAAGAAAGGAACACTGGCTTCACCTATTTTTCAATATTGTTAACGGCCACACTATTGTGGACCGAGATTGCTTTTGTGCTGTGCCCAATTTTTTTGGAAGGCATGATCATAATATGAAGGTAGGGCACCCACACACTCGGAGAGACTACGCCAGATTTTCGTTTTTTGTTGAGACTGCCTTCAATTGGAATGGGTTGAAAGAGGATGTAGCTTGTGCTAAACACCTGGAAAGATTCAAGAAAAAACTTGAGGTGGAAAGGAAATTGAGAAGTTGTTCTCATAATTTGGCCTAACCATTTTTTGCCCTGCACCCTGTGCAGATTGTGATAATGCCTATTGGCGCGACAATTATTTTTTTGCAAATTGTTAATTGTAAATTGACTCCCAAACATGACGTGTACTAAGCACATGAGATCCAAGGCCAGCTGGGATAGGAGCTGTCCTAGCTCCACGCCAGGCCGGTCAACTTGGTGCTCTTCCGGTATTAGTTGGTGACAGACACGCCAGGAGTCGTCCAGTACCATCCGGCATGAGAACCAAACGGAAGTTGGTATCTGAACAAAGTGTACACGGGAGACACCCTCAGTAGGTGCCAGATCTTGCAATTTGATCGTTATTGCCAGGATGTTTAAAGTTTAAAAAATAGCCGAGTAAACTACGAATTTTCCCGCATAAATTGTGTTCAGATACCAATCCCCTTTGGTTCTCACGCCGTACGGTACTTAACAAGTCCTGACGTGTCTGTCGCTAACTAAGCGCCGGTGCACTCGTGCGTATTTTGGACGCTGCGGCGCCGCTGCAGTGACGCATTCAATCAATGCACACGTGCGTTTTATTAACGCGCGTTGACGCTGCGGTGCCGCTTCCATGACGTATGTGTGCGTTCGGTTCCCTAATCTCGTGTAGAAAAAATTATAGTTTGAAACCAATGAGACGATGTTGCATTTTTCGCCTACGTCGTGAAAAAAAAATGTATTTTAAAACCATTGCGACGAATTTTGGTACATTGATGTACTAATTTAAGACGTACCAGGGAAAAATGTTGTACATCCTTTGCAGATTAACTAAAAAAATCGGATAAGTTCTTTAATTACTTCCCAATGAGTCTTCAATCATTTCTGCATCAACATTTCATATTTCAGGATAGTTCTTTACTCCCCCAATAAACAATTCCATGTCTATCAGCACCGAACAGAGCGAACAGAACGCACCACTGTTAGTGACAGTTTGGCTCCAAACTTGACTTCGCGCGTGCGCAGTGATGTTGCGTCAGCCGTTTAGTGCCTTTCTAAACTACAATACAGCTCAACAAGCTCAGCAGAGTATTCGATACGTCATACCTTCACCGCGACCAGACCTGGGTAATGGATTTGACCAGGATTGGCTAATAGATTTGACCAGGCGAGAGCAACGCCAAATTAATATAATTTATTAACTCAATGGAACCATCTCAGGGAGGTGGTTTGCTGGGGTGAAGGTTTGAGCATGCGCGAGCTAACAGTTTTGACGAAACAGATTCATCGCTGACGATGTTGACGTCAATCAAGCCGCATCAACACGGATATTAGCAGGGAATGAGCCAAACTGCCACCAACAGTGGTGTGTTTGGTTCGCTCTGTTTGGTCGTTTGGGAAGGTGCCGAACTTCTTTGAAATTGGACGCCATTTTCGGTAACGCTTTTGCGGTAAACGGCGGACGTGTGCACCGCTCAAGTCATCCAAGGTACTCAGAGACGCAATTACGTTTTTTTAACGCTGTGGTACCAACGCTGCGTTGACGGGGAGAATTGCGGTGCAAAACGACCGCACGAGCGGCAGGCGAGCGGTGGGCGGTAACGCAACGTCGACGCAGGTACGTGTGCAGTACTATCCAACAGATGGCACGTAAACCAAACCGCAAATGCAGTACCGCAGCGGCGACCGTAGGTATGCACCGGCGCTAACACTGGAAGAGCACAAGCTGATGGGTCCTGGAGTGGAGCAAGGCACGCAGCCACTATCTCAGTTGGCCTTAATGCGAACACAGTACAAATGCCATGAGTATTGAATTGAATTTGTTTTATTGAGCCTTAAGGCCTACAAGCCATCCGCTCACTCTACAATAAAACTACTTACTAACTACTTACAAACTAACCTAACAAACTAACCTAAAGTACAAACTAACCTAAAGTACATATAGAACTGGAGCCACCTGAATAAAATACCGTCCACAGCCGTACGGCCAAATACGCAACTGAACATCACCACTGACAGCGAATACAGAGGACCATCCACCACGACACTAACCCTACGGCCCCGACACAGGACTGTAGGGGAGACAGGCCAAACAAGGGAAGACAAAGCCAAGTAAGGAAAAAAACAAATTACTTGAATGAAGAATTCTTCTGCTATAGCCATTGAAACCGCCGAGTGGCCCGGCAGAAACCAAGCACCCGACCGAGACTCCCAGAGACAGTGTGTGGCGGGACCCCAAGAATTCCATGAAGAGGGTCCCCCTCTCCCTTACTGACGAAGCTGCGTTGAGACACCCAACGGGGGCAATTCAAAAGAAAATGCTGGACGGTCTCTTCCCCCCTCCCACACGCACACACTGGCGAACGTGCCCATCCTAGCCGAGCTAGATGGGCCCGAAGCTGAACATGGCCCGTACGCAGACGTGACAACAGGCCCGCATCCCTACGGGAAAACCGATCCAGGAATTGTGGGGCAGCCACTGAAGCATAGAGCGCAAAAAGCCGCCTTCCCGTCTCACTAGCGACCCAGGCAGCCGCCCAGTCACCCCGAAAGACCTTGTTCACAGCAGGACCCAAGTCGTGAGGGCCGAGAGCAATGCAAAGTTCCGTGCATCCACCCCCTGACCCCCGGCGGGCCATAGCGTCTGCTTGCTCATTCCCGAATACACCAGAATGCCCCCTGACCCAACCTATCGACACATTCACTCCCTGGAGGCTCAACGTGAATAGCTTCCACCCAATTTCCCAAGCAATCGGGTGCGAGCACTGCACAGAACGGAAACAGCTCCTGAGGAATCCAAGCCCCGCCAGGGAATCTGTCAGCACACAGAAGTCCGGGAACAATAGGCTAGCCCCCACATCAAGGGCCACCGATATTGCCGCAAGCTCGCCCACAAAAGCCGACGGGAGGCCTCTCACGGTGTAGCCGAACTCAAGATGCAACCGTGGGACACACACACCCACCCCTCCCACTCCCGACACCAAAAAGGAAGCATCACAGAAAATCAGGGCACAAGTATTCGGCAGGTGTACTGGAACTAATGGATCCAACAAAGCAGACTCGGCAGCACTGCCCCACACCCAAGGAGCTTTAGGGTGGACAAACACAGGTGTCGGAAGGTCAATCAGACCCTCCCGACACAGGAGGGTAGCACCTAAACCCGGAGAACCCAGAAGTGCACGGGCTCCCTGAGGCAAAATCATGTAATCCCGGAGGATTTTGGAAAGTGGGTCCGACCAGCTCCTTGCAATAGCTCGCTGGCAGAGCCTAACTAACAACTCCTTTGCCCGAAACTCGATTGGGGACTCGCCAGCCTCAACGTGAAGAGCAAGCACAGGCGTCGAAGGCAAGCAACCTGTGACTACCCGAAGACACTCATTCAGAGCCACTTGGAGTCCACCGATGGCCTGCCGTGAACTGACCAACATCGGGGCATGAAAATCGGGCACAGGAGCGCAAGTACACCCTGTAGAAATTGACAATGGTACAACGCCTCGCGACCGACCTGTTGCCCGTCAGAGACTTCAGCACACCAAGGCGGGCCGCAACGTTTTTACGAACAGCGGCCGCATCATGTACCCAGTTAAGTTGTGGGTCGAGCCAGTAGCCCAGGTACCGGACCTTAAGAGAGGAATGTACCAAGACACCATCCACCTTGATTGATGCCTCACAGCCTTGAACCCGCCTGAAAACCATAGGCTCAGTTTTGGCACTCGACAGCTGGAGACCTCTGGCAGCGAGAGCTTTCGATCCACAATCAATGGCAACCTCCAATGCCGAAAGGATCACCAATTGATCCTTACCTGTGAGCCAGACAGCCACATCATCTGCATAAGCCACAACGTTCACTGCCTGGCCCATCTCCACCAAGACCGAGTTGATAACACAAGCAAACAGCACCGGGCTGAGACAGCTACCCTGGGGCAGCCCCCGGTCGGTGGTTCTCACCGCCGACCAAACAGAGCCGACTCTGGTAGCGAAGTCACGCTGACCGAGTAGAGCCAGAACCGCTGCCTTCACCTTGTAGCTAACACCCAACTCGCTGAGTTCATGACCGACCCACAACACATCCACCATGTCATAGGCCGGCTTGATGTCAAGGAACACGGCCACTGCGATGCTATCATTTAACCAGGCCTCGCGTATCCCTGATTCAAGGAATAGCATCGCATCCTGTGCCCCCCGATGCTTCCGGAAGCCGAATTGGGCGCCAAACAGACGCCCAAACTTCTCGACTTGCCACACCAATCTGTTCACCAACATCCTCTCATAAACCATACGGGCACAAGACAGAAGGGCAATAGGCCGGTAACTCCTAATGGCCGAGCGCACCTTCCCCCTACCAAGAACAGGGGTCAAGACAGAGAACATCCAAGTTCGTGGCCGGAGGGCCCCGTCAAACCGACTCTGATAAAAGGAAAACAGAGGCTGGCTGCCATCCTCTTTAAGATCCTGCAGATCCGCGTAGGACACTCCATCAATGCCCACTGCACTGTCACTAAGACATGCTGCGAGGGCCGCCGAGAGCTCCAACCGGGTAAGCGGGGAGTCCGAGCCATCCATTCCCCCGGGGTCCCCCCCAGCACCTCGAGGCGGAGGAGGACCCTTAGGGGAACCATACACCTCTGCAAAGTTTGCATTAAACGCTTCAGCCATGCAAGGCCCGCGCAAGACCTCTCCAGTCCCGCCGAAAACCCAGGCGATGGCTGGACGAGCATCCTGCGGTCTCACTAGAGCCCAGACCTTGGAAATCGGCAGACCCTCAGAGACTTTAGCACAAAGTCTTGCCCCAAACTGTGCTTTTTCCTTGTGGAGGAGGAACCTCGTCTCCTGTGCCACTCCAACGTACTCGTACCACCTAGCATCGCAGCGAGACCACAGAAACCTCTGCCAAGCTCGACGCCTATCCCTGACAGCTACGATGCAAGCATGTGTCCACCACACAGCATCACGTCGGGTCCTTCTAGCCAAACAACGAACACCCCCTCCCTTTCTTTCCCCAATCCACTTTTTCACCCAAGGTGCAAAATCCCCTGAATCTACCACCGGACGGGCTAAACGGGCGAGGCTGTCAAGTACCCTCCCCCTCCCAATGTTCCAGGACAACGCCACAGGAAAATGGTCACTTCCCCGCAGGTCTGTTGACACCTCGAACGCAGCATGAGTGGCCAAACTACTGGTACAAAGGAACAAATCCAAAGTCGATTCCTGGATGACCCCCCTACATCGGCGGACAAATGTTGGCGTCCCGTCCTGCACCACAGTCAGGCCAAACCGATCCAAACTATTGGCAATGACCCGACCCCTGCTGTCACAACGAGTGCTCCCCCATTGCCAATGATGGGCATTAAAATCCCCACCCAAAAGAAGAGGACCAGGGAGTGACGACACTCACCCTTCCCATGCCGCCCGAGAAATGCCTCCTGTTACGTGCAAAATTCCTACAGTGACCCACTCCCTCCCCCACCAAACTCTAAAAACACAAGCATCAATTCCACGACAGGGGGTGGAGGGGAGGGTGCACATAGGAATCCAATCCCGAACATAAGCTCTGACCCCCGACCGACCAGGGCCTGCCATACCCACAAACCCATTCAAAACAGGGACCACATTGGGTGGGAGCCTAGTTTCCACCAAGCCCAAAATTTCAACCTTAGACCCTAAAATTTCAACATCTTCACCCTTATTAGCCACTCCCCTTGCATTCCACACACACAGGGTGAAAATGACAGAGTGAAACACACAACACTACAGAAACACACGTACTTAAAGTTGCTCACTGTCTACCTCCACACAGGGAACTAAATTTTTACTAGCATTAGAACCACTGCTGTGCCTCGCATTGCTGGCCTCACTACCTGACCCACACGAACCTAACTCACCATCTGACACCGTCATCTCAATCTCCACTTCATTTGCCCAACTGATTTCCGAGCCAGGCACTACTTCAGCTACGGTGCCGTTTATTACTACGCCCGAAACCAAATCCGAAGCACTGACAACACACTCTACACACACATTGGCATTTCCACCGTGTACACACACTTTTGGGTCCACTATTACAGAGGGCACACACTCAGTTGACACTAGAACCGGCACCACACTCACAGTAGAAACCACACTATCATCAACCATCTGCTGGTCTGAGAGATCCTCATTTTCACCCAATGGCAAAAAACGGTTATTGTCCACTGCAACCACTTTGATAAGAGGTGGGGAGCTCGCAAGCGCCGACCGCGAGACTGACGCTTTCCGCCAACGTGAACGGCGCTGAGTCGACCACTCAGACGACAGACACAGCAATGGGAGCCTTGGCTGGAGGTCCAACGGCCCCAGACTCCACATCATCAGCTGGAGCAACAGAAACGGTATCAGGCACCTTTGGGGGGGGGGGGGGGCAAATGTACACAATGCGCCTCTCGTGGTACTAAGCTGCGGCACACCTTACAAAACGTTTCACTGCACAGATGCCTTACGTGACCTCGTTTGAAACAATTTAAACACTTCGGAGGCCTGTCAGCTATGGCCAGCAAACCGGCAATCCCTAAGATGCAAACAACATCAGGCACGTCGTCTACAACAATTGAATCCTTGAGTTTCAATACACCACACCTAACTCCCGTCCGGCAATGATGGAGCCCCTCAATAAAGTAACGTTCATGGGATAAACCCACTACTTCCCCGTAGCACGAAAGAGCCCTCACAATGTCAGAGTCAGGAACATCGAGTGGCAGCCAATGCAACTTGAACCGAAGCGCTCGATCATGTAAGTCATAAGTTGCTGCTCGGTGACCGCCTATCAATAAGTTGCCTGCTTTCTTCACAATGCACTTGGCTTCTCTATCAGCAAACGACACCTGGAAGGCATTGTTTGCTCGCAACCTACTGATGCCGCTGACACGGCGCAAGTCGACGAGTTCAGCCAAAGTATCTCTGTGGTCCTGCACCAAATACGGACGTCCTGCCTGGTCCGCCAGGATGACCAGAGAAAGCTCCATGGAGAGATTGGAGAGACAGCCCCTGTAAAGTCTCTTTAGCCACATCAGGTCACGTGGTGCCTCTTGATCAACACCATATGAGCCTCCCAATAAATCTTCCTCTGTAACACCTGCAGCAGCACTGTCCTTTGAGGCTTAAGCTTCCACATAGGATGCCTTTGAAGAAGGCCCGGTTGCCCCACGATGATAAATACCGTCAGTCACTGTTCCTCTTAATCCTGCATGCTGAGCCTCCTGACTGTCCGCTTCGTTTGCAACACTGGTCACCCCTAAATTGTTAGCATTGTTTGACCCTTCATTGTTTACATCCTGAGTCAATAGTCCCAACTCTAAATCTTCCTCACCTTCCCTTGCAACTATACCGTACAAATTCCAGTCCAACTCGTCCAGACCCAAGCCTTCTGCTATCTTCCACACTTCACGGTACTTTCCCACTGATACAACTCCACTGGTGATCTCCCTCTGAGTCAGGAGTCCCGACTTCTTCATCTCCAACAACGCCAACCTTACTGGTCGCGCCATGTTGGACCACCATGTATGGAGTGTAACTATCACTGCCTACTCTACACACTGCCTGTTCAATCCCGGGAAAGCGCATGCGTAGAGTAGTACCGAGGATCGCCGCTAGGTGTCACTACCTTCGTAGGGAACGCTTCTATAAAATGACTGCGAACTGATAGGGAAAATAACGATTTCTTGGGCGTTAAATTAAAAAAAAAGAAATAAAAATACATTCCCAGTACAAAAATAGACTTATAGCCTAAGAAAAATAAAGCAAGGGCAATTAACGTTGCTAGAAGTAACGGAGATAATTCCCTTTTCAATGACTGTATTTTTTTTTATTATGACTGCTCTTCACAGAAAAAAAATGTGCCGTCGTTGGAAAGGCAGAAAAGGTTTTCAGGGATTTTTATTGATACAATTGTGCAAAGTGGTGGTGGATAATAAGAGTGGAGCAAAGTTTCAGTTTTAAATTGTTAAAATAAATACAATGGTTCTGTGTACCATGAAAAATACCAGTATGGTTTAACCTGAAAAGGTTTGGTTTAGTTTTTCTGTTTTAAGGGAGCAGTAATGACACTGGAACCTTAACAGGTGGTTTTGTTTTGTTGTTTTGTTTTAACGAGTGTTAACCAATATCTGTCATCGGTACGATCGGTAGAGAGAGGGACAATAGCTGAAAAATTCCAGGCGGGAAAAAGCGCTTAATTTCAACAATAGCGACATGTAAGAATGATTGTAAATAGTGCAACAATCAGTTAAACACCAACAAAGAAGTTCAACAATTAATAAACCGATAAATTTAAGACACACTCTAGTGTGTCATCCGTCTGTACCTATTCGAGGGGCGGTTCACAAATTACATAATGCCTGGAAAGGAGGGGGGAGGGGGTAAGGGTTGTGCAAATGTATTACCATTATGTTATTGTAGGGAGGGGGAGTATGACTGATACATTATTTTACCCTATATTGTGTTACTAAATCCTTTGCTAACTTTTATTTACTACTTGACATTGTTTTATTTTTTTGTAATCACTGGTCACTTTGTCTCTAGATACTAAGTATTGCTTATAAAAACGATTTCATGCCAAAACAATATACAATTAGTGGAAGGTGATGAGGAGGGAGCATAAGAAAAGTTTACGTGTTACACTAGTAACTAGGCTTTCATAATTTGTTCTTTCCTTTTCATTTTTTTATCCAGTCATCAGTACTAAACAAGTGGCTGCATCACTTTTGGAAGACTTAGATACTTAATTGGGCGAAAAAAAAATAATGAAAAAAATATTGAAACGTACAGTGTTAGGGTCCTGTAATGACATGTTTTTTTATGGAGGTGATATTTCTAAACGACACCGAAAAAAAAACCAGCAGTCCCCTATTTATCGCAACAACATTTTTCGCCCCCCCCCCCCCGTAATTCAGGTCATGGTGTTGATGTGTTTATTTTTTTTTTTATATTATCATACACTATTTCAACTACATCTTGGGATGCAGCAGTACGCCATCTTAAAAAAAACGAGAGAAACTATAGCTGAATGTCAAATTTTGTTATCAATTTTTAATCATTTTTTCCTAATGTGCTGTTTCAGGCATGTGCTTTTAGAAGTATAATTTTAAACTGTAACCCTGCTTTAAAGCAATTTGTAGCACTTTCATAATTTCTACTTTCCTTTTCATTTATTTGTACATTCACCATAATTATACAAGTGGCTGCATCTTTTTTTTTGATGACTTAAATTGCAAAGAAAAAAGAACTAATGGCACATTTTGGCTTTTCTTTCAATGTTTTATCGTATCATAAACCATTTCAAGGATTTATAGACGGTTGACAATATAATTACCCTGTTTGTAATCCAGAGAACAAACAATTTCAATCACACAAACGCCAATCTTCACACAACGCCATGCTGCTAGCTGCGGGAGAAACCCTACGAAGGTGGCGCGACCAGTGAGCGTTGGCAGTACTACTGCAGGAGACGCTTTTGCAGGGATTGAACAGGCATAGAGTAGGCAGTGGTAACAATGTGTACGCTTTTAACAGCATTCTAACTAAGCATTCTAACTAAGTTCACGCTTACACCTGCAGAAGAAAAGCCATTCACTATAATAGGTTTAACAATATGTTTGATATGATATGTTTATTGAGCCGAATGCCAAAAAAATTGCGACATCCAAGCCATTCGCTCAGCATACCCTACTTATAAAACTAACTTAAACCTAAGCAAACAAGCCATAAGATGCCTAAACAGCTAAACAGACAGCAGTCCGACACTATGTTAACAAACGCTGGAGAAAAGCCATTCTGCTGTGGATGTTTGAAACCCACCGTCCATTTCATACTGGAGAGAAACCGCTTTAATGTGCAATGTGTGATGCTGCATTTTCGGAAAGAAGAGATTTGAAAGACACGGTCGAAATCATACAGGTGTGATTCCGTTTAAGTGCGAATTGTATGAT
>JAHWFP010055431.1:0-10880 GCA_023313725.1 Lithobius niger | reverse complement strand
AAATTTGTTTGTGTCATTGCATTCTAGTTTGATTCCGAATTAAAAGGGTCCGAGCGTTTGATTTCGAAATACCCTTTCAGACAACAATAAAACTTTTCTTTCGACGAACTTTTATTATTTCATTGTTGGCAGAACCCACTAGTGGGTTCTCTCAGAATCTATTAGTTGGTTCTGCCGACAATGGCTTTGTAACAATGGTTCATTGTTCGGAATCCACGACGAGAACCATATGCGTGTGGTATAATATTTTTTTTGTCGCATGAAGGCGGCAAGCAATTGTTTTATGGGCGCGTGGCTTCGGGCCAAGGCTCTTAATAACTTGAATCAACTTGCGTTGGCGTGTGTCTTTATCTGGAGCAAACGTTTCTAGACACACTCCAGTGTGGCGCGCCAAGTTACGCAACAAACAAACAGATCAATTCAATTGTCGAGGACGTAAACCATTGTAGCGCGACGCCACTGCGTAATTGTCTTATATCCTGATGCGTAGTAAGGCACATTTCAGGTACTTGGGAAAAAAATACTGCACTACGAAAGCTTAAACTGTGGTAAAATGGAGAGCAATGACCCACCAACCAAAAATTAACTCGTATAGGAATGTCAGCTAAGCGGCTTTCACTGCAAACTCTGACCCTCAGTAACGTTGAAAATGTGTTACTATCTAGCTATGTACTAGCTACTGGCTGCTACTAGACCGTTCACCCGCATTTTAACTCCCATAGGGTGATTATTCACCGGTACCGGGATAGCGGTAAGGTTTCCAGTAATGAAATTGGACGAACAGCTGCATGTCTTTTCTGGTTTACAGCCTGGGGGTGTAACGTGAATAGCATGGGAGGGAGCGTAAGTACGAAGGTATTGCTATGTCCAATGTTAGTATTGTCGGCATCGTCTCTGATTGGACGGCCAAAGTTCGGACAATGATAACGTGTATCATATCAAAAACCAAAAATTGTAAAAGGGACTGCCAAGTTCCGAAAGGTTCAGCCCTTCAAAGGACTGATATCAACACACCAAAATATTTGCCAAGTTAATTGCATCGACTAATAGTCTGACGGTTAAATAAAAACCAGAATATTGCTACTTTCGAAAGCAATGTTCACGTTTTCATTTAACGTTCAAAGTATTATACGGTGCGATTAACTTCTCGAATGTTTTGGTGTGTTTATATCACTCCTTTGAAGGGCCGAACTTGGCGGTGCCTTTTACCAGTTTTGGTTTTCGATATGATAACACTTCTTTTTTTTTAATTGTGTATCATACTCAACTCAATTAGCCACCATAAGTGAAATAAAGTGCCACGTCAACAATAGCTTGAGTGGCCATTTTCCAATATTTTAATTTCATATCACTTCTTTGAGGGGCCGAACCATTCTCAACTTGGTGGCTGCCTCTTTACCAGTTTTTGGCTTTATATTGAAAACTTGTTTGTTTTTCGTGAATTGGATGTAGACACAATTTTTTGGCAACGTGGCTAAGATTTGTGACGACACACTAGTGTGAGTCTAGAGACGCACGTCAGTATACACGTTGTCATTGTCCCAACTGTGACCGTCCAATCAGAGACGATGCCGGCAATACTAACAATGGTTACAACAATACTTTCGCACTTACGCGCTCTCACACGCCATCCCCGTTACACCCCCAGAGTCCAAACATAAAAGGTACGCAGTTCGTATATGTACTGCAGCCATTCGTCCAATTTTATTGCTGGAAGCCTACCCGCTATTTCGGTATCGATGTATAACCACCTTATGGGAATTAACATGGGGATGAGCTGACTAGAAACTTGAAACACATTTGCAACGTCATTGAGGGTCATATTTTGCATTGAAAGCCACTTAGCCGATATTCCTACATGAGGTAATTTTTTTAGGTGGGTCATTGCTCTCCATTTCACCGCTATTTCAACTTTTGAACTGCATCTATTATTTTCCTCCAAATACCTGAAATGCACCCAGCTATATGCTTGAGGATATAAAACACTGACGCTATGGCATCGCGCTACAATGGTTTTAATCCTAGATTGGGCTTCTAGCACAGTGGCACCCTTCAGGAAGAGTTGTATCTGGTTAGGAGACTAGCTCCCAGAGTGAGGCTGAAGGGGGCTGCAGGGTCTTAAGTACCCATTGCTGCCGCCAGTGCCCACCACATGTGGTGCAAGGTATTCCTGTTAGTTCTAGGGGTAAGCCAAAAAAAAAATCTGCACTTTGTGAGGATAACACCATCTCTGGCGTACTTCATGTCCACACCCATGATGAACATTTAGGAAGGGGTGCCCCCCCTCAAACCTGTCCAAAAATCAACATGGCAGTCATTCTGTTTTTAAAATGGCCACCATACAATAAAACAATTCAAAGTTACACTAATGTATGTAAGTTTTGTGTCAAGTCCTAGGTTTTAAAGTCTGCCGAATTGAACAAAAAATGCTCTAAACAGGTGTCTGAATCCACACGACAAGGTATCTAAAATAGCGGCCGAAATGGCGGCCAATTGTAGCAAAATTCGAGTGTATTTCCTAATTTAAAACACATTCAAGTTCAAAACTTGGAAATTGTACGAAATTTTTATCGTAATTTTGTGTTACATTTCATTTAACACATCAAACAACTGGATGTGCTTCTTGATCATCAGGTTCTGGATGGCTGCAAACAAAGTAGTCCTGCGTGTAAGCAGCAAATTTTTAAAGAAAACTGCACTTTATGAGGATAACAAAATCTCCCGTATACTTCATGCCCACACCCATTTGAAACAATTAGGAAGGGGTGTCACCTGAAAGCTCCACATGCAGGATGCGGCATGTGCACTTGTGCAGTGGCGGAGTTTTCAGTGGCTTGCATATGAAAACTCAATAAATGTTAGAAAAATAGTATTTTTCCATGTAAATAACCTTGCTTCTATGTACACTTTATCCCTGAACCAGCAGGACCTCTACATCTTATTTACACTTTGTTAACATTTGTAAACATTATCAAAGCAATTCATTATTAATCTAACATATATACAAATACACATAATTTCCCCCAAAACCAGAGAGATCACACAAAAAAAAAACCTATTGCCCAGGATGGCAATGCAAAACACCGACACCAACCCTACAAATCAAGATTCGCTGGTGCTCTATGCACACGGCTCGACTTACGCGCAGAAATGTCAACACCCGACACACTTTATGGCGAGTTCGCATACCGTAATGGCACGGACGGTGTCGACATGGCAATCGGGTGGGTAAACTTTGGTGACGTGAAAATTGCTTGCTGGCGCAAACCTCAGGTGAGAGCAATGGTGGAAATTCAGCTTCAGTAAATTTTGACGCTTCTTGAAAATCTTTCTGCGGCGTCAACACAGGCATAGATTTATCTTCAGCAGTCGGCCAAATTTTAACTCTTGCTTTCTCCGTTGTTTTTGGATTTTTATTAGACGTGTTTGCTCGAGCAGCACTTGCTTGTTGTGCACAGCTACAATTCCCAGCCGGAAAAACATTTACGTGTTTAAACACTTCCTTGGATTTTGTTTCAATTTCCTTAGCAACCAACCCAGGAACTTTGTCACGAGCCACAATATGATGCTTCAACTGGTCAAGATGCTTACGCACCAAACGCCCTTCACCAACGTCTATTTGAAAACGTGTGCTTGTGTCCTTTGCTGAAACAACGCCCTCTTGTCATCAGTCCTTCACAGTTGGCCTAGTGTCACGACAGTATATGGGACTTCCGACCTCAAAGTTCAGTTCGGGTTTATGCCTAGTAGGACTTGTCATTTTATCTTGTTTCATTCTAACTATATCATCGGTCGACGGTACCATGATTAAAAGTCTTGTACGGACATTTCGCTTAAACATAAAAAAAAGCAGGTGTCATGTTTGTTGTCATATGCGGGACACTTCGCGCTTGCACTAAATAGTTATTGAGAGCCATTTCTACTGTTAAATCTTGCTTTATACTAGCTTTCAGGGAACGTTTCAAACTCTTAACGCTAGACTCAACTTGTCCATTCTCACATGGTCTATAAGGAATGATTTTATTATGCCAAATGCCATTTTCTTGCAAGTATTCTTGGAAATCTAGACTACAAAATTGCGGTCCATTGTCGCTAATGACCAAACGTGGTAAACCAAATAATCCAAAGATTTCACGTAGATATGCAATAACGCTAGCGCTTGTTGTTTTACGTATGATTTTAACAAACGTGTACTTTGAATAAGCATCAACCACAAGAAAAAACATGCAGTTCTCGTAAGGTCCAGCGAAATCAATGTGTAGTTGATCAAAAACAGCCATTGGCCTCTCCCATGCATGTTTTTTCCAGACACATTCCCGTCTCTAGTTAACTGACATGCTTTACATGTTTTTACTACATTTTCAAGGTCCTTATCGATACCGGGCCACCAAACTCGAGACCTTGCAAGGGCTTTAACGCGCACAATTCAGTATGTCCCAAATGCAATTCACTTAGAACTTGTTTTTTGCAGTGACCCCGGAATTATTAGGCGAAAACCCCAAAATAGAGCATTCGCGTCTATTGACAGCTCTAGTTTTTGCAGTAAGAATGGCTTCAATTTCTCGTTCTCCACCCTGTCCAGCCAACGATCTCTGGTGTAACGTGACACAGTTGACAATATTGGGTCTTGCCTCATGTGTTTCTCCAGCTGCCCCGGCAGGATGGGTAACGAGTTTACAGTCTCAAGGTTCATGACTCTCCAACCCGGTACATGCATGGATGGTGGTGTATACGGAGTCGGCATTCTGGATAAATAATCGGCCGTAAGATATGGTTTACCAGGGATATGCTGGAGCTGAAAGGAATACCCATTTAATAGCGATACCTCTGAATACGAGCAGCCGCCATAACAGGGATGGATACCTTGCTTCCAAATATCCATAATAAAGCTTTCTGGTCTGTTTGTAAAATAAATCTCCGTCCATACAAGTACTGATGGAACCTTTTCACCCCAAATACCACCGAAAGTGCTTCTCGATCAAATTGAGCATAGGCAATTTCTGCCTTACTTAGGGCCCGCGAAACAAACGCAATAGGCCTGTCCTCACCACTGAGCAGTGTATGCATCAAAGAATCCCCGATTCCAACCGGGGATGCATCACAAACTAGCGTAAGTGGTAAGTCAGGATCATAGTGCATCAGCACGCTTGCCCCAAGAAAAGCCTCCCTCGCCTCAGCAACAGCTTTTGAACAGTCAGTATTCCACTCCCACGCTACCTTTGGTGATAACAAACGATTTAGCGGAGCTAAAATTGTAGCCAAGTGGGGAACAAACTTGGAATATTGATTTATAAAGCCCAAATAGGACTTCAATTCTTGGCTGTTGGTGGGGTCAAGAGCTAACTTAATAGCATTCAACACCTCCGGCTGATTTGAGACTCCATCTTTATCCAATTGGAAACCCAAGTACTTAATCTTAGACTGGTTTAGCTTACACTTATTCTTCTTGACCTTAATTCCATTGTCCTGCAAGACTCCCAACAGAGTATCATCGTGCCCTTTACGCTTGCCCGCTGCAAGAATATCATCGACAAATGGTGTTGCGAGGTCGATATCCCTTAAGACACGTTCATTTTATTTTTGAATAATTCCTGGACTGCTTGCAAGGCCTAATTGTAGTTTTTTTTGCTACTGAAACAAACCCTTACAAGTGTTAATTGTAAGAGGCACTTTAGAGGCCTCGTCCAGCTCAATCTGCAGGAAAGCGTCACTAAGATCAATAATTGAAAAAGTGTCACACCCCGCCAATTTGCTGAACAAATCTTCAGCTCTAGGAAAAGCATGGTATTCAATATCAAGCTGTGGATTTACAGTGCTAGAGTAAAATCCGAACACTACCGTCAGGTTTAAACACTAGCATGCTGGGAGTTGCCCAGGCGCAACAATCCACTGGCTTAAGAATACCCTCCTTAACTAGCCTCTCTACTTTCGCTTCGACTATCCCCATAACTGCGAGGGGTACTGGTCAAGCTTTACAGTATTTCAGTACTGCATCTGGCTTCAAGTTGATATGAGCTTTAAAATTCTTGAAAGTCCCCAACCCTGGTGAAAATTGGTCGGGAAAACGTTCAAAAATGTCATTTTCCATAATTAAGTAACTTGGCTGTGTGTGACCTCTTTCTTTTCAGTGTTAGTATGAACTAAATTGGTCCTAAAGAACTGCTTAATGCCCCCATCCAAAGCCTCCAACCAAACTTTACCCATTACTGGTGTACGTTCACCAGGGTAAATTATGGCAGGAACCTTTGCTGATTTACCGTTAATGGCCACAAGTAATTTGCTTTCACCCAAAGGTTTAGTGATACTCCCGTCCCAAGAACGATGGTGAACACCAGCAGGTTCTAAAGGTACATCAGCAAAATATCTGCAGTACCATTTAGAGGGCAACAAGGTTAAGTCAGATCCACAATCTACTGCTATTGTTAGCCTATGCCCCTTTACCTCAGGACTTGATGTCCAATCAGTAGGTTTAACTCTGTTAAAATTAACAATACTAACAGGTGTAACAGTATTAATTTCTAACTCAGACTCGGGGCTTTGCTCAAAATCGCTACTTTCTTCATGGCTAGATTCTGAATTGGATGAATCTTTGACCATGTAAGCTTTCTTGGTGTATTTAAAACCTTTATTACCTCCCTTACCACGGCCTTTCTTTAATAAAGGACTTTGAAGCGCTGTTATTTTGTTCCTTCTTTGACCTACACAGTCGAGAAAGATGCCCAATTTTTTTTACAAAATGAACACGTGTGCTTAAGGTATTTACAGGAACTTTTAACGCGGTTTGGGTAGCCACAGCAGTAGCACCCCTTTTCAGAGGGCTTTTTAGCTGGGAACTTTTGCTTAGAATGCGCAATTTTGTGCACAGCCGCGCCCTGAAAATGGGACACATTTTTCTCTGCAAATTCCTGTGCTAGCGCTAATGTGACTGCACTATCAAAGGTCACTTTATCTGGATCTAAGGCAAGTAACTGTTTTTGTATTTCCCCAGATTTTAAACCAGCAATAAAGTGGTCTCTTAGCATGATATCTAAATCTGTTCCTTTTGCCAAACTATACTCAGACTTTAACGTTAGCCTTTTCAGTTCATTCACATAGCTTGCTATAGTTTCAGTACTTAACTGGACACGCTTTTCGAAAGTGACCCTCTCACACAGATAATTTGTTTTGGGGCACAAACTGGCAGATAACAACTTATCTATATCAGCTAATGATTTTGACATAGGTGCAACTGGTGCACACAAATTTCTCAAAAGCGAATATGTTTTTGGACCTATATGGCTTATCATACCCACTGGCTTATCAAGTGGCACCTCATATGTCGAAAAATTAATGACAACCCTCTCATAATAGAGATTCCAGGGCTCTAACTGGGGATCAAATTCATTTAGCCTCTTATGACTCCAACTTGAGCTGGGGGTAGAGTGGAGGGGAGGTAGTGTTAAATTTCCCCCTGGTGGTACATTTCCCGTACCACTGACACTACCAGTATTAACCGTCTGAGGCATAACTATTTCGACAGAATCCTCGTAATCACTATTTTCAGAGAGCACTGGTTCTTCTAAACCGAGAGTTTTGTCAAGTATATCAGAAAATTCACTGGCTGCTTTTCTAAGCGGATTGTTTTTAAATTCAATATCTTCGTCACTGCTTATGTGACTAACAACATTAAATTAATTTGAAAACAGAATTCACATATGAATTCCCATTAATCCAATATTAAACAACCTTTAACTACTTGTAGAAAAACCACCTGCAAAATCTCTACAAATACCTTATACACTTTGTAAATTACTTCAACCAATTTGTAAATTGTACTTTATAAATTACTTTCCGCGCAATTGCCCAGAAAAATTACAAATTCACAATGATCGCACAACTTGCTACTCTGTAACTTAAATAGCTGTAATTTTTTGTACAAATTTACTGTAAAACGAAGTTAAAGTGCTTAATTTACTGTAATTTACTTTAAATCATACCATTTGTTTAAACATGTACCTTTTAACAATTCTGTGACCAGCTGTGTCACACTCAATTTCCAGCACTACCCAAAAATTGATAAACCTTTGTAAATTATGACTTATTTACCTGCCCAACCTGTCCAACACAATAGCGGCAACGCCTATTCTCACACAGACCAGGGACACTCTCAGAATCAATTAATCTCTTTCTACGGCTCTAAAACTTTGCATTGATATTTTCCCCCAAGCAAAAGTGTTAAAACTCGTTTTTGGTTGGCAGTAAATACCAAGCTTTTAAAATACCACATGAAATCACACTTCGACCGTAGGTCAAAACCCAGAACTTTTCAAGTAATTAGTTGAACATGGAGAAAAAAAATCTTCATGCTAACCTTAACATAATTCCAGCATTCGATGGTTACCAATAACTAGCATCACTGCAGTTAATAATTTTACGGGCTATAAGTCAGGTTTATTTTGGTACTTTTAAACAATAGCCTATAACTTTTTGCAAATTCAATTTTCTTTTTGAATTATTCATACAGCTGAAACAATTCAGTACCTTCGCAATGCAGCCACTACAATTTCTTTTGTATCCTCTACAAACTCGCTTTAAATAAATTTGCATTTACCTCAATTGACTTTTTTAAACCTGTCAATTTTCTACAAAGTTTAGAACTAATGTTGCAAGTTAATAGCTTTTAAAATAGCTTTAAATAACATACTACACAAATTGACTTTTTTAAACCTGTCAGTTCCAACACTTTTAGCGCTAATTGCGCAATTAATAGGCTTTTTAACTGTTAAGCCTTTAATTTAACATACATTACACAAATGTAATTTAACAAGATGGCTCTTATTATCTTTCAGTTGTCTCTAACGTTACTCCCAATTGCTTCCGTAGCCCCAAAACTTGGCTCGCACACACTCTTAAAATGGTGCCAACATAATAAGATAAATTAGCTTATTTATTTATTTTTTAACAGCATTGGGAAACAAACTGAAAAATTACCTCTAACTTGTCCCGCATACCGCGTTCCCCGATTGCCATGTCAAGAAACTTCTGCGGAACAGTTATTTCCTAATTCTTCGTCCGTGGGTAGGAGTTCGGGCGACTACTGCTACCCCCGGACAGAAAATACCTGATGCTTTTAACCAAAGCCAGAAAAGCGAGTGTCCCCGAAGCTTCTCGGCCACTGAAATTCCGAGTCAGACCTCTTCTTGCCAGCATACAAGAAATAGAAAATTTAACCTAGTCAGTAAAACTGACTAAGTTTCCACTCCTCTGTCGCCATTAGAATGTTGACCAATTCTAGATAAACCACATCGTGCGTGGGTTAAAGGAAGAGACGGGGTTTTGACTGACACGACGAACAATGGAAGCTAAATAGCTTGCGTCGCCTTATATAACATTTATTGGTAATAGTACATCCCGTAGGAGGCGTACACAAACTCAGGCCCTCTGGCGGCCAGTAGGGAAAACCAGAGGTGTGATACCATAACGGAATCACACCGGCAAAACATCATACACTCCACCTGCCTATGCGCATTTTGTAACATAAAAAGCATCCGGCATCAAATTTTTCGATAAATCCATTGCTGTATACTTCTTAGGAGTCTACGGTGAAGATCGAGATTAGTATTGGTTGAAATTTGCTTTCAATCTATTAGCTAGAGGTATATTAAAGTGGGGAGGAGTATCATTTTTGATGAAGGCGTAATTTGATGCAGAAAGGTAAAGTACAATAAGAATAAAGTGGTCGTACGTTTTCTAGCAGGGGGCGTTGAGGGGACCGTGAAATTTGGTATGCCCCCCACCCCCACCCCCAAGAAAACAATTATTTACGCCACTGCATGTATTACTGGGTGGATGATTTTTAAAACACGATGTTTTTCGCCACGCTTTCCAATATATTTTTTCTTTGATGTCCTTCTTTCAGATACAACGCTCACAGCTATGGTCAAAGCACGCCTTGCCTTTGTCTTCGCCGTTCTGGTCTTCAGTCAGGCCTTCCACACATTAAACGCATCTATACCAGGAATTCAGCTCAAGTCGAAACAACGTGGTGCTTTGGAAGAGAGGTTTTTATTTGGGCTTCTGCCAGATCCTTTGATTTTGGTAACAAGGTTACTGGATCTTCTGCATTTGAGACCCATTGTTGACATCCTTCAGCACCTTGGAGCTGCAGGTTTAACAAAGGACGTCCTTGAAACAGTTCTTTTTCTACCGGAATTCTTTGTAGAACTTGGAATAAACCCTGTGAAGGCCTTCACGGACCTTTTTACAAACTTGTCAGACGTGGCCAGAGATCTGGAGCAGCTGGCAGTTGGGCGGCTAACATGTACTGGATGTTTTTTAATCGTTGGTTTAATAAAACATTTGTTGGCTGTCGGCACCAGTGAAGATGACATTGCGGAAGCTTTAATTGGTGTCTGTGTAACATTCCACATTTCCAGTGAACACTTTTGCCGTGGATTTATTAAAAACCAAAAAGTAAGTATAACGTTACCTTGATTATAAAAAACTAGAAGCAGATTTGGGAATACGAAAACAATGGCTATTGGGGGGAGGGGGAGGGGGCAGGTCGGTTGTCTGCCTTTCCAGACCAGGTTGAAGAGGGCGTTAAAGAACCTGCCACACATTTTTTCTTTAACGAGCCTTTTTTTTTTCAATTTATTATTAATATTTTAAGATTTTGAGTTTGACCAAACAAATCTGCACTCAACTGTCATCTATTTGTTTTCTACATACATAATCTCACTGTTCTTATTACAAACGGTTGCCTTAAGAAATTATACTTTTCTGTGCCTACATTCTTGCACTAAGGTGTCCCATTTTTTTAATTCTATGGCCAATTATTTCAATCTTTATTCACCAATGTCTAAACCACATCTTACACATACGTCGCACATACTAGATTT
>JAHWFP010055418.1:0-11546 GCA_023313725.1 Lithobius niger | reverse complement strand
CTGCATCAATGGCCGAAAGATTGCGCTAATGCACCTGTCTTTAGTACTTGTACTAAGGAAAATCGGAAACAATTTCTTCTATTTATTTAGTACTTGTAAGCAGGAATAAAGTCCAAAATGCAATGGAAATAGGTTTGAATGTATTTATTTATCACCTATTGAGAATATTTAGCTCACTGTCCTGCTTATTCCGGGTTTAACGCTTTATTGTGTGTTCGCTCTGTGTGTGGCGTGCAAAGAAGCATATCTCCAATTGTGATGTCAAAGTGTTTGCTCACATGTATGCGTATGCGTGTTAAATGCAGCCTATGGCCATCTCTTTTTGTTTCTGTCAGTAGGCTTAGATGGCTGGACTTCGGTAGCCAAGGTCGAGGGTTCAATTCCTAGAAAAAAGTTTGACATTTAATTCCAAAAGGCAATGGAAATAGGTTTTCATCTACATTTATTTAGTAATTTACTTACTATGACATAACAGGCCGCTAACCCAGCATGTACTAACCTAGCAAACATAGCATCCTGAGAAAGATATTCTTAGCCTAAGTTTTTAATGTCAAACTGCAAACAACTACGTACTTCGAAAACATCAAAGCACTTCTCAGGCTTTTACTACTGTTATTGTTTTGGACCTGAATTACACGATTTGCTATTGAATATTCAGTTTAGCATTGCGGGCAAGACATACCTATGACACCAAAACTAGCACTTTAGGCTTGGAGAATTCCAAACATTACCTAAGAAAATTCTGACAAGCTCATTGTTGATGATCTTACATGACTGGAAATCCAGCATTAACAAAATGTATGATAGTCAAATGCCACACCTCTAGTGGAAATAGTTATTGGAAATCTTATGATTGCTTGAATAAAACTGACCAAATCTGTGCATTGTGGTTTATAACTCTTTTAGGATGTTAATATGCCTCAAATGAGAAACTGCGTGTACCAATGGTATGCGTAAGTGAAATTTGTGACTGACATTTATTTCAAAATAAACAGACTCGTTCATCATTACCTTAAGCACAGCAACTACTATTAATTATTATCGACCGTGTTTTATACTAACAGTGAGACAAAATTGCACCTTGGCACCTACGGGAAGCAGCAGGGTTCCTGCAAAGATATGCATTCTAGATATTATTATGTTAGAATTAGTCTCCGTTTACTCTTTGAATAATTTGTATAAAACTAACTTTAACTTTATTTCAGACCAGCCAGTGTCCAAAAAAGGCCAAACATTTAAACCACTACAAATAAAAACAAACAAAAAATTAAATACCAAAGTTGAATCAAACCAAATTCAATGGCTTTCAATGAAGCAATCGTCACTAAGAGGGCATCATTGGGTAAAAAATGCGTTCAAGGTTGACAAGAATATACTAAATAGCTCCACGCATTGTACATTGCATGAAGTTTTTTAGTGTGCTCTTGTTAATATAGAGGACAGTAGGCAGACTTCAGTCAATAACTGATCTCACAGTACGATTGTCAGAGGAGTACAATCTGTGCAATAAGGTAGAACTTCTGTTTGAAAACTTTCCCAAAATTATTAACACTCAAGATAGCAAAGAACATACTGATGACGATAATGGTTGGCCAGCCAAGCAAGAATATTCGGCCGTTGTTCTGACACACTCTGAGGCTGTTCAGGCATTTGGTTGAATTGCACGTCCAAAGATCATTGCCATAAATCTGTGACATGTAAGCAGTGTAAGCATTGGCCTAAACTTTACGGCTGAATCAACAAAACCACATACGAATGGTATTTTCTCCAATACAAGACTGTCTTAGCTTATTAAGGATGTTGCTGTTGTTTCACTCAAACGAAATGACCAAGCCTACGTATTTCACTGCTCAACTTATATAAGGATATTCCCATTTAAAGCTCCTTTATGGGCTCCAAACTTCTGAGTAGGCCATTGAGTACAGGGACAAAAATACGGAAGAATTTGGTTGGATTAAATTTAAGCTATACGAATATTACTATGTTGACACAACAGAGTAGTAGAATTTATAAGGTTAAGCGGAAGGGTAAAGAATAGCTAGGTCACCAAGAAAGTTTAAGGTCACCAAGATCGAGTTTAAGTCCATTGAACTTAATTCCAGGATCAGCGGTCTAGAGCATTGTGTGTGAATCGTTATGCATCTAGAAACGTGTTAATACTTTGCTCACCAAAAATATTGAATTAAAAGCTGTCTTATTGTTGGCAGTGTGCTGGTAGTCTGCAATCCGGGGGTAGTAACGCATACAGTTGCAATGGTCGCAACGTAACATCACAGAAGGGTTACTAACACATACAGCTTTAACCGCATGGCAAGGACCACAGAGCACAGACAACGTGGCACCGGAAATCGTAGCGTAAGCCGGCCTGCATTGCATTTCAAAGATGTCGACAATTAAACATTGCATTGTCGCAAACTGTCAAAACAATTATTGGTATTTTACAAACTACATACGGCACCTGTTAACAAACACAATGCACCTTCAAGAAATTCGCTCCCCCGTGCTCTCCTATTGTTTTTTGCCAGCCACTTTTTAAGGTGCGTGATTGCAATGTATGGTGGTTTATTGGGACACACGCATCCTTTTTCTACGAAACCTTTATGAAACCGGAACAAGATGGCCACTGGCGTGGTTGCAGTTTACCATATAGTGTCCTAGGTTGTAGTACGTATTATCTGTTGGTGGATCGCCAAAGTTCCCGTTTCATGAAGGCTATGTCTGCTTAGAAAACAAACTGATGTTTAGCCCAACAAGCCACCGTAGCAACAACATGTGTTACCTCCTGTTTGTTCCGTAAGCATCCTACTTGTTCCCCTAGTTGAAGATTACATAACTAAATAACGCAAGTGATTGTTGCTTTCTGAAAGAATATGCTCCTCCTGTAAATAAGTGAGTATATTGCTCTAGGGTGCAATTAAGTAATTATGTTACTTGAGAAAAGGCTAGCAATATCTCTACCTTGATACATTAAACTATTATTTTTTGTTCTTGAATACTAGATGTTGATACAGCAGAAAGCTACAGAAATCACGCAGGTTTACTATGATTTATTATGATTTGTTACCAAAAATATTTAACGCTTCCTAACTGACCGAATGCTTGTATGCAGATCATTAGACTACAACTGTACCTTCTATGATTTTTTAGAAGGCATTAACCGCATAGACTGAAATCATTTGTAATGATTTTTTATGAACATTAGAAAATTACTCTATCTGTGATCGAAATTATTGTCTCCCATTGGTAGGAGCAAGTACTACTGTAATCTCTGATAGTTTAAAAGCATTATTTAAATACATTTTTATAACTGTTGCACCAATTATTGTTTGTATTTTGTGGTTGTAAATCAATTTTATCTGGCGCAGGCATAAGGAATGATTGAAGAACACATATCAAGCATTTTTGGAAGAAACTCATAACTGATCAATAACAACCTAACTAACACCCTATAACTTAAAGTGTGTGATATCATTCAGAAACACGGAGCCCACTGATTTTGAGGTTGTTGAAAGGGAATTTCTTTAAGTCGATGCTAAAACTGTGATGTTTGTTTTCTCTATTTTAGTATGAGGAAAAATTAGTATGGACAGCATAGTAATGTACCTTTCCATGACGATTTGTCGATCCTTCAATGTCGAGCCTTCTACTACAATTTGTCGATGCGTAAAGATGCATTCACTGATGTTAATTAGCGTTGGTTAGTAATTCTCAAAATATTTTTTACATCCAAGAAAGTAAAATTAATATTAGCAGTGTAAAATAAAATAAATATTGCCTTTTTTGCTATACAGCAAACTATGCAATTTTTCGAAAAATCAATTGAGCTAATGTCGAAGTCTAAATGGGCTTATTAATTTTTTCTGTCTTTCTAACTTGTGAAAAAATACGTGCGCAGTTAAGAAGAATAACAGAAAAACCCCATAAGGTAGAGTAACCCATCAAATTTTAGCCATAGAAAGAGTGATATCAGAGCCAAAAGAGCTGCGATCAAGTAGTTTGTGGTCCGAGAAGTGATAACTCCAGCTTAACTGACAATCACCGAGGTGCCAATTAAGATTGAGTAATCAGGATTGGGATGGAAAACTTGGTAGCAGCCATTGTGCTCTGATATCACTACTTTCCATTGAGAAAACTTGATTGTTCACTTGACCCTTATGGGGTTTTTGTACGATATCACCCCTTTTGATTTTATGGGTTTGCTTTCGTATACGTATTGATTGTAAACTCCTTATGAAAATATAATTGTATATCGTTTCTTGGACAGCCTAAAGAAAATCGTCACTTTGGTATTAATGGTCGCTGATTAATTATATTTCCAATAAAGTGCCCATTGTATTACAGTTGATTGTAAAACAACAACTAGTGAGCACAATAAATTAGTTTAGTTTAGTTTAGGCCTATTTACTTTTTTTTATGATTTTATTATTCAAAGAGGATTTTCTTACCGGATTTTCACGGATTTTCTTCACGGATTTTCTTACCCATAATCAGTTTAGTGGCTGATGATATAGTTTATTTATTTTCGATAAGTTATATTTACATTATAACATTTTGATGAAATTGTGAAATGGAAACAATAGGTTAACCGATGCTGTATTGTTACTCAGCTATGAGGGAGAATTATTTTGATAACAGATGGAGTGTTCCCAACTTTCACGAAAATAGCGTTACAAATGATTGCAATCAATGAAAATGTTAAACCGATACAGGCACCTATCAGACTTAAATATGAACAGAATGTCAAATTTCAAGCATTTCAGTAAAAAAATTTATTCTATCTGAGTGGAATTAAATACTAATAAGAAGTAGTAGTGATAAGTAATAGCAAGAAATCAACAATGTTCAGATACCTTTTTTGTATTGAAATCCTTTATGCACTGCTCTGAAACAAGATTTGCTGTTGGCTACTCAGTAAACCACATCGACTTATACAATTTCCAAAGCGTTCTTTTGCAATAATGTTTAGTATACAATACTAGAAAACGCTGGTTTAATGTCTTGATTTCAACACTGATAATGTCCTGGTTTAACCAACAACAACCAGATGCCAACAATTAGATGCCAAGAAAAGCCAATAATCTGAATGTGATGGGCGAAGTGATGGTCGATTTCTAGATGCCCGAAAATAGAACGTAATTTCTAAACAAAGTATGAGGGAGTGCAGCATCTGTGGCCTATTGTTTATGAAAGGCCCAAGGTTGAGGCTATTATCCGGCCAAATATCCCTGTCTCGATAACTATTGAACAGCAACTTCTTTGGCAACGTTGTTCTCCATGCAATTATATCAATTGATGATAAGATACCATAAGAGATATTGTTACGAAAACTAAAACAAATTTATAGTTGTTAGGTGAAAGGGTATTTTTTCATTTCGCTTGTTTGCCAAAGGCGAACTTTTGGAATTAAGCAACAATGCTTAAACTATACACGTTTAAAATATGTTCCAGATAATATGTTTAACTTATTGTGACGATGTGTTTGTTTTTCTCTGATGGGGTCTTGTCTTATTTCCTTTATTTGCCGAAGTAGCATTTCGGATTCAAGCAAGAATACACTGAAAAAAAGTTTCATTGTTACACGCACACCACCACCTGGTAGTCTCAGGCTAATTGTAGAAATATTCGAAAATTACTGTCAAATGTAGCAGTACCACTACAGCTGCAACGTTATGTACAGAACCTATAATATTTCGTAAAGTGTCATTGACATTTCAACATTTTGAAAAGTGTGGGCCATTTTTCTGAGAATGGCCTGCACTTTGCTGCAACCAACATCGTTAGATTATTTTTTGTCCCAGGCCATTCTACTTGTCAAAGTGGGTATTCAGTCATTTTTAAAAGCTCACTGAGACCTTTCCTAAATATTTACTTGGGCATTGCTGCAGTACTTCTGATTTAAAAAATACTTAAGTGTTGATCAGGCTTAGCCGAGATTTCATATTTAAGACAGTGAAACATTAGTTACATTAAACAAGGCACTACATACAGTAAGTTATTTTTACTCGTGATCCACAGTCTACAAATTTATCCAATCATTATCATATTGTCAAATTAACAATAGTAAATTAATCACGGTAATGTGCATTATGGCTCTAACGGATTTGCTATGATTCTTCTGAATATTAAAATAATATTTGTCTTGCCTTCATTATTTTGCTCTCTTTCTATGTAGCTTATTGTCAACAAAGTACTGTTTCTTCCGTAAATGAATGCTTGCTGTTTAGGGATTCTCAAAACTTTCTTTGCCCCGAGCAAAGTTCTAAAGCATTAAAAGAAATTGTGCCATTTTGGCATTATGTTTTTAGCAGATGATTATGGTTCTCAACAACCTAAACATAGAATTGTTTTTTTCCAGACGTAAATAACCCTGAGTCAGAACCAGAACCAGAACCAAAGGTAGACAAGCAACCAAGTGGAGAAGCCCTAGAAAAATTTGAAGGTGAAAAACAGCCAAGATCAGTTCAAAAACCACTTCCTTTATCATTCGTAATGGAGCCAAGATCAGCTTCAACAGAAATAGTTGATTTTGAGCCTCAGCCAATACCAGACATAGATCCAAGCGGAGAACTACTAGCCGATTTCGGAGCTGGATAGGAACCAGATTCCAGGTAGCTACCCAGAAAAGTTGCAGCACGTAATAGCGATAAATCAGGTTCAAAACCACGCCACACAGCTAAAACTTGTGCCACAGACAGGGAAACCAGAGCCAGGGTCTGGTCAGTGTGGAGCAAACGTAGGTGGAACTTTGCGGTAACACTTTTTTGACCCAATAAAATTGGATCTTCCATATGGAACCATTTGAATGCAGGCAACAGAAATCAGTCAGGTTCTGGAACGTGACACTTAGCCACCCAACCAGGAAACATACATAAAGAAGATGAAGCTGTTTATCACGTGGATATGAAGGCAAATCAGGTAGAATATTTAACAACCTTCGCCAACCGTTCATGTGTGACTTTCGTGGCGTAAAAACGGAAGATTTAAGGAACTCACGGTCAGGGCAGATGATAGCCACAGCAGGAAAAAAGAAAGGAATTCATAAAACAACAAAAGGGTAAAGAGCTAACAGCAGGTTAACAAATGGTGGAATGATGCTAGATAAAACTTTGTCATTTGTCGTAATATTTTATTTGTGCTCTTTTCTATGCACCTTATTAACTCCATGAGAAAACAAACGACCCTGTATTATAGACAGGAACTGGCTTTTTACAGGATAAATACTTTTAAACAGTTAGTTATTACAGACACTATGCCCGTTGCTACTGGTTACTTACAAGTATTGGACATGCTAACAATTAGCTATTTACGTGTGCCAATGGCAGCAACATGAATGCAACATCAAAACCAATGAATTCTGCATAAATTTAAAAACGTGTTTTTTTAGCTTTGTGATCATGCAGTCATGTAAAAAAAGGAATTTGATGAAGCGATAAACTTATAAAAAAGTACATTATTCATACAGTGTGAAAGAAACGTCGTTCAAATGCGTGGTATGCATCCTTCGCTGATAAACATGTCATCCTACTTTCTTGATTGTAATAGTTTTGTGGGTATTTATTACCCTTATCAAGTAAACAAACTAAAAATGTGTTTGGAACAAATGTATAATGATTAACTCGAGCGGTCTGCACAGAAAATACCGTTCGATATTCATATGCATGCTGCCTTAGTTTCGGCAAAACTCATCCATTCAGCTTCTAACAACTTCACTTTATACTCTAGTATTGTTGGCAAGAAAGATCAGATGCTAACTTATGGCAAAGTTATAGATCTCGAGCGATTTTTTCTACAGCGCAGTTGTGCTTATTAGAAAAAGTATGAATGAGAAGAATGTAATGATAGATTTTTCAGCAGTTCTACAAGTACAAAGCGATTATTTTACACCAAACAACTGCACACAGTGGACACATACAGTTGAAGTGTGAAGAGCCAGGGATGGTGTTCTGCAATAACTATTCGTAACCACTGTAGGCTTGTGCATAGTAGGAAATAAATGGCTGAATTTTAAGAGTGTGGCAAGGTGTAGATATATAGAGCTGTGTCTTTACATCACACGACTAGTACACTGTGCAAAGAAATAGTTGTTGGAATGTGAAAAAAGTGGCGAGGTGTCCATGCACAGTTGAATCACACACGGCAAGGTCTAAAGCCGTAGATCTCTTGTTTAACAACAAAACACTACACAGTTGAAACAATCAGTTTTAATCTTTACTGTCTGGGGTAGCTTTCTGCAAAAAGCCTTCGTAGAAAAACGAATGCTTGTGCAGCGTAAAAAGATTTTGATGGACCATGAAAACTGCTGCAAGTTCTAAAGAAGTATGTTTGTTGTTTTTCATCAGACGACATACGTATCAGTACCGGATATGAGACAGTGACATAAATAAAAAAAACGTGCACTTTTTCTCGAATATGGTATAATACACATGCATTTTCACAGCACGTCTCCAGAATCATAATAAGGATAACTGTGAAATACATTTAAAAAGGTTTCCATAAGTAACCCTGTACTATAACACAAAATATAACTCAAAATTTGGAATTCAAACAAAAATTATGCTATCAACAGCAGTTTTGAAAATAGTGTCATTCCATGCAGTGGATACTAGGAGCTTAATTTATGTTTTTTTTCTAATATAGATATACCAAGTATTCCATAATGGATAGTTTTTACTTAAGTTTAGTGGATGATTTTTTTTTATTTTCAGTGATGTTCATGCTTTTAGTTTACATCTAGTTATCTGAAATACTACTAGTGTGTTTGTAAAATTGAATGTGATCCACTTCAATTTAAAGTATGCTGAGTGCAATATTTTTAATTTTGGCTTTAACTGCATTGATGTGTTCCTTGAGTAACAGGTTAGCCAGTGTTTTCTCTCTCTATAATAAACTTTCCCTTTCCTTACAAATCTTACACCAGATCGAATAAATCATCCATCGTTTCTTGCTGCTTCTCACTGACCCTTCTTCAGTAATTTCGTTGACGTTGTAGCGTTCCTGTATAAGCTGTTGCACTGCGCATGGTGTGGGGTGGGCAAGAAATGACACTCACATCTGCTGTTGTAAATATATGAATCATCTGCTCAGAAATGCAATAAATTAATGACGTGGACGTCCGTGCAATGACATATTGGTTGTCAGTGTTTCTGTTTGGTTTTGACGTCCAGGCTTTAAGCGAAATTTTCATTTACAAAATTGAATAATTCTGGACATAGGAGAAGTGGATGCTTGTTTTATAATATTTATGGAGTATTTGGAGTGCTTCTTGTTGAAGGTCACTTAGGTGCAGAAACAATTTCTCATTTTAGGACACCTTTCACACCTAAAGTGGTGTAAGCTGAAACAAATTAAATAGAGCATGATGTTCGGGTGTGCTTGGTATGGTGTAATGTAGCAACTGGTAAACAGTAGCAAGAAATAGTTTGAACATAAATAGCCTGGGATGGCTTTCATCAGTAACCACTAGCAACGAGGCACGTGCTAGTTTACAGAAGGAAGTAATCATTTGATGTTGAGGATTGTGGTGAGATATACAGCTATAAAAGTCGTTGTTTTGCAACACACCTTGGCACACACTGGAAATAAAACCCTTCAACTGTGAAGAGTTTTGGATTGCTTTTACGTGAAACCACCGCAACATTACATGCTTCTGCATAGTAGCAAGAAACTCCTTGACAGTGAAGAGTGTGTCAAGATTTTTGTACAGTGTTGGATGGCTTTCAACATAATTAAGTTGAGGAAGGCAGGCATAAAGCAACCAATAGGCGCTTACATGGAGCATCCTATAATGTAGATTAAGGGCATTTTATTTTCATACAGCAATAACACTCCTCTATTTAATGATTGTAATTGAATCCTTTCTGCTTGCCAAAACTGGAACGTAACATCAAAGAGAACACCCAGTATAACTATGTCAACACGTGTAACTCAAGATAGCTTGCAAGTGCATTAATACAGTGCGGAGAACATATGTATCACTGATCTTTTAGTTTTTGGACTTAGGTGTTACAAACACAAGCATTTAGTTCTAAATATGTATCTTCAGACAAGATGTGACCCGAGTTGATTTACGGTGGGCATACGAATTAAAAACAATGTTAGAGATTTATTATAAGTATGTGGCACCTACTATACATATTCTTAATCCACAATGATTAGCAAAATCCTTTGTCATATTACACCATCTCTTCATGTATTTTACCTTGCTACAAGATTTAACAATTTGTAATAAACCTATACAACATTCGTCGAAACCTGCACGCAATCACGATCATGATTGCTCCCTTGGTTTTCTTCTTGGTTTGACGTTTGCTCGTGCCGCTGCTTCGTTTGGAGTGTGTGAACTGATTCGTGAGTGCACCGTGCATTTGGTGGCCTCGTTTGCATCTGTGGGGCCTCGTATTTTCCCCTGCTCCACTGGGTGAGTGAACTTGTGTTTCGTTCGGCAGTTTTGTCCTCCTGCTCTGGGAGCCGCCATGTTGGTTTCATCGTTACTGCTGCGAGTTCGAGTCCCACTGTAGCCGGTTTTTTTTTTATTATTATTATTCTTATTTTTTTTTTAACATTTTAAATTGTTTCCTTTTCCTCGGACTATTGTTGGTTTGTGGCTAGTTTCAGCTTCTTTGCAGGAGTACGATGGAAAAATTTTTATATGTGGGTTTGAACAACAGTGTTGACAGGCGTGAGTGCTCCAACTCCCGTAAATTCTTGGATTGTGACCGGCGACGTACTGTTTTTTATGACACTATTCAGTCCCCTCCTGCTAACCCCAGGATCGATCAGAGCACGCCAATAGGACGTCCCACTGCCCAGGAATTGACTCTGGATAGGCAAATTAACCGGGATAATGTGCACATTCTACCAACCATTCATGATTTATCTTCCAGGCTACTAAGCAGACTCGAGGACTTCAGCTTGGAGAAAGACATAGATCTTGGAGATATAAATGCGAGAGTGGCTTCAATTCCACCACAGGTCACGACTGCCTTGGAGGAAAGATTTGGGACATTTAAAGACATGTTTGAGCAGTGGACCGCAACGTTTTTCCTGAAACAGCAAGCAATTCTAGACAGCCACCTCACACAGGTAGAGGATAAATTGGAGAAAATTAGCGACGTTTTGTGCAGCAAAATGGAAGAAATGTCGGCAGCCTTCATTGATAAAAACCATAATGATGGTATACAAGCGTCTAAAGCTAAAATCCCACTTGGTGAGGCATCTACACTCCAGGTAAATTTGAAATCCACTGATGATGGTGGACTTGAATTGTTATCAGCCCACCTGGCAAAACAGGAGGCCCCAGCTACCATGAAAAACCCCTTCCCCTCACATACGACTGCGCTCCATCAGAATGTTACAGTTCGAAGAGGTAAAAAACACCGGGTTAGAAAAAGTGCGGCTTCGAATTTCCCGTCTAACCCATGTGTAAACGACGCTAGCGTGCAAAATTGTAATAATCCTGGAAACCTTTTGTCTCTTGTTAACGACCTTTGTTTGGCCCAAAATAGTAAACGGGACACGATGTACCAGAGGGAAGGGTGTACTTCCCC